>PNEQ01100388.1:22665-85955 GCA_003012365.1 Medauroidea extradentata | reverse complement strand
ACACTTTGTGAAGTTACTCTATGTGCGAGGATAAAGTCATAATTTAGTGAAAATGTGACTAAAAGGTACTCGGCAAAAGAGCACCGGCTGCAAGTGCCATCTTTATTACAAAAATTGTCAAAGTACTCCGCAGGTGGGTACTGGCTATAAAGAAGCCATTTAGTGTTAGTAATTATTAGGGCGTCACTTTATGTTTATATAGAAGGACTTTTCCTCGCTTGACTCTAATCAGTCTTATAAGTGGTTAGTGTTAGTATTTACTACTTGAAAATACCTATTCGGTTGGCCTGTCGAGCCCCGACACCATCACCTTATTACCTGCTATTACCTTAAGCTTAAATTAGCGGCCTGTTAATGGTTTTACTACTCCAATACCATTACCTTAGTTGTTAGTTTTTCAGGCCAAATTGGCCTTCAGTCAGTTTAGAAAGAAAGAGGGTACATTTGGTGAGCATTCCCTGGCGCCAAAAGTACCGATACAAGTCTCAGTAAAAGTTATGGCTGACCAGTGTGTTCCTAGTGGACTTGTTTTAATCTTATATATTGGGCTTAGGGCCTTTGTCAAGATATTTTGGGTTTTGATTTTTTATATATTTTTTTTTGTTTTGTTTTATATATGTATGTACTGGTAAACCATGGGTTAATATAGGGTAAACCCAATTATCCTGCTCGGCCAATAGGCGACGAGCTGTCTCCTGATTGATCACGCAGCATAGCTTGACACTGATTGGTTGTGGTGGGTTGAGTGTTTGTTTTTGTTTTGTGTTGTGAAGTTTTTTCCCTCTTAATCAATGGGATCCACATAAAATTCAATACTCTGTTTACTGAAAATATTAATTACTATTGCTAGTAATAAAGGCTGGTTCTTTGATTTTTCTTTTAATTTCGTCGGTTTCTTGTGTAAGTGGCTTAGAGTCTTCCCAAATAATTTTGTGGCTATTTTCCCATGCATGTTTGGCCAGTCTAGATTTTTGGTTTTCTCCTTTCTTGTAATTGTTTTTGTGTTCTTTGATTCGGGTTGATAGGACTCTGCCAGTTTCACCAATGTACACACAGCCACATTCACAGGGTATTTGATATACACAGTTGTGGGTTTGTAGTTCTTCTGTGGCTGGTTTCACCCTGGTAACCATACTTTTAATAGTTGATTTGGATCGGAATGTTACTGTAAGTCCACATTTGTTTCTCAGACGTCTTATTTTTTTTCCAGAAAGGCCTCGAACATACATGATAACTAGGGTTCCTGCTGGTTTTTCTGTTTATATGGACTCCACTGTTCTGTAGGTTTCATGCGTTGTTTGATGGTGTTTGCCGGGTAACTACTAGCTGTTAGTTGTTTTATTTGGCTGTGTTCTACTGCTACAGATTTTTTTTGGAACAAATCATCTCAGTTCGGTTGGCTAGTGTGCCAATTATGCCAGTTTTTGTGGTGATTGGATGCAAAATGTAGGTATTGACTTGTATTTGTAGGTTTCCTGTATACTTTGGTTTCAAGACTTCTATGCTTTCCCTGCTGACTAGTACATCCAGAAAGAAATGCTGCCATTGGTTTCTTTTTCATAGATGAACTTAATTGATGGCCTCAATGAGTTTAGAAGTTCACACATTCCTCCAGGGTTTCAGGTCTATATTGCCGGATAGTAAAAGTGTCATCTACATAACGAAGCCAGATTTTAGTAGGGCTATTGCTATGTGATTCCTGCTCAAGGTTTTCCATGAATAAATTAGCCATGAATTGTGAAAGTGGAGAGCCCATTGTCATGCCGTCTGTAAATGTCATTAAACTTGAAATATATTGTGGTGACACAGGGGGTAATCATTGCCATGGTGGATGCAATTGGTATAGTTGTTCTGTCCTTTAGAGTTAGGTCAGCTTCCAACTTAGCATCGGCAGTTTTGAGAGTTTCAACCACAGGTACATTGACTTTGGACATCGAAACTCATAAGGGTGTCAGTGTTATCTATTTTCAAAGTTTTAGCTATGGATTTAAAATTATTAGAGTTTTGACGAAAGCTGGTGTCTGGCCTATGAGGGGTTCAACAATTTTTAGGAGATATTTTGATCGTTTTTAGCATGGAACATTGCAGCAGCTGATGATCGGGTACAGAGGCATGTTGGGTTTGTGGATTTTTGGAAGACCATATAATGTGTGGGGTGAACTAATACTGTTTGGCGTCAACTCCGATCTTGTTTTATCTGGGATGTGACTTTGATTTTTTTTTTTTTTTTTTTAAGTTTGGTACACTTTTCGTTCTACGCTGGCAGTTGAGTCTATTTAAAGAAGTGTGTATTGTTTAGTAGTAATCAGATCTGTGATTTTATTACCATAGTCTGATTTATTTAGTACCTCAATAGCACGACCCTTGTATGCCGGAAGAGTTACAATGTCAGGGTCGGATTTCAGAGTTTTGATGGCTTTGAGTTCATCGGAACAGATATTAGGTTTTGGTGAGCCAGGTTAGGTAATCG
The DNA here is from genome assembly GCA_003012365.1 of Medauroidea extradentata. Taxonomy (NCBI): domain Eukaryota; kingdom Metazoa; phylum Arthropoda; class Insecta; order Phasmatodea; family Phasmatidae; genus Medauroidea; species Medauroidea extradentata. The sequence continues at coordinate 83,485 of PNEQ01100388.1, read as the reverse complement.
CTGTGCGTACAGTTTTTGCGAAATTCATCTTGTTTAGCAGCAGGGGGTTTGTATATTGCGCTCTGAACGGATGAAACTATGTCAAATACTGGAATGTATTGTGGAGCAACGCAGAAATTGAGGCGTTTCTGTAAAACACTTTCCTCGAAGTTTGTCAAAATTTTAAGGACGCATTGATGACTGTCTTAATACTTTTTGGTGTGGAGGGGGTTTTGGTGTTCACGGTACTCGTCAGCTTGGAAAATTTATCATTTTGCCTTTCTTTGCACTTTGCAGATTTTTTCTGGACAAGATTCGTGATAGACTGATATATGCAATTAAAATCTTTGGTACTAATGATGGGCTGTATTTCAAGCTGTATTGCCGATATTTCATTGTTCAGTTGTGATTTTTGACAGTGATAGGTAGAAATTCTTTCACTCAGCAGCTTTTGACTGCCTTTCAGGGGCTATTTTTGAGCCTGTTTGATGTTCACAGGAGATTTGATTCTAAGACACTTTGGAATTACACCATCACTGCGACATTTGCAGATAAAAGTCCAATTGTTGGAACATCGTGATAGGTCAACCATTTTCTTTTCCTGTTTCCTCAGAGAAATATGCATACCGGGTCCATACCGGGAATGGATATTATCTTTAAAAGAACTGTGCAATAAGAGTGCATGACTGAATTTACTTGCTTGGACATACCCCATTTCGAAATAAAGATAAAAATAATAGAAACACATAAATGATTAGAGTATGCTTTAGTCAACAGGATACATATACAACATAAAATTCCTGAAACGGAATCGGGTCAAATGAAACAAGGACAAACAGATAATATACGAAGACGTGGCTTTTCTGACAGTGTACATACCCAGTGGATACTTTCTGGTCCTGGGAGCCTCAAGCTGTGTGATGCACTGGAGATACTGTGCGGCATTAGTCAAACTTCTTCAGGTACGACATAGAAGTTCTTTGAGCTTTATTTAAATGCCCATTGTCTCGAATGTACGATTAAAGTAATTTCTTAATGAATATCGTGTGTGTTTTTGTTTTCAGAGCAGCATGTCGAACTTCAGATAGCCGGAGGTCAAGAGATGACAGATATATTTAAAAATCTGTGGACTGATTCAGTGCCCATCCACCTTTTCAGACATCGAGGTTCTTCAGTCCATTTCGACAGGTGTCGTTGCAGATTAGAACGTTAGTTGTGACCAGACTACTTCCATCGGGAAAAAGCCCATAAACCACATATTAGGAGGTAACTTCAGTGACGTGAAGATAAAACGTGTGTACAAAGTAAAATCCATCGCTATATTATGTCAAGGGCTTTGAAAGTGAGAGAAGATGTAATTCCAGTGAAATCGTAACAACTTTTCATGCGTATCAATTGTGTAGTGAAGAATGAGAGCATCTTTATGAAATATTTCAAATGTGAGTTGCCTCCAAAACCACCAGTTCTATTTTATATAATATCAATGAGGGAAAACAGCAAAATCACCACTTGCAAAGATTTTCAAATCGTGAGAGGTAAACTGTGAGAACATTCAAAGTAGTTGTCGATGGAGAGTAAGTACCTCTTGCATGAGCTCGTGTGGCCGAGACCTGCTACATTTGGTCAAATATGCGAGGCGTATGTTACCTTCGTTCAAAAACATTTTTCCTTGAGAGCAACTGTAGTCTTTGATGGTTATAAGTTAATCACTCAATGGGAAGAGTGAAGTCGGCGTTCTGCGATATTTCAGTAGCTGCTAACAATGTCGTGACATGAATACAAATGGACTTATGAGAAATTACCATAATAAAAAATGGGTACATCAAATTATTAGTAACTTATTTTCGAATATCATGTCACCCTGCTCTTCAGCCCTCTAGAGATGCTGTTATCACTATAGCAGCTATTGCTCTTCAATTTGGCACAAGCTGTGGTGTAAAAAAGTAATTGCTACTGATAGACATCCTTGCGATGTTGACTATGAGGGCAGACGAAGATACACACATTGAGGTTGTCCATCCGTTCTCAGCCAAGACAACGGGAAAGATTTACAGTATGTTTGCTATTTAGCGGGACATAAGGTGATAACTATATTTTGTTTTGTCACGCTATGACCGGGTCAGATACAACCAGTGATATCTTCGGAAAGGGAAAGAAGCAAGCATGGAACATCATCAAGAAAGATGTTTTCATTCAGAGAAGTCAGACGCGAACAAGGACGTTATTTCCGCTGGATAAACGTTTGCTATGGCACTGTTTTATGGGCATGATATCTATGCCACTTTGGATGAACTGAGAGTTTATATTTCTGCAAGATAGCAAAGCTGCCTGTTATCGATTCTTTCCAGCTAGTGTGTGCCAAATGTCGTGAAGCGATAACATATTGTTATCAACGATGGTTCTGATGAAGAAGATTTTTAAGGCGTTAAATGCATTATAACATTGTGTGATATTACATTGTTATTTAAATATTTCGTTTGCAGTGACTGAATAGTTGGCTTACATGTTTTATTGTCACTATGTTTATATATGTAGTGCATAAACAATCTTAAGTAATATTCAACATAATTCTTGCGATCTATTAATGATTAATATTACTGTTGCATTGTAGTTAACTTTGATGTTTATTATCTGAGCTTATACATGTCGTATAGAAATATTAAATAAACCATTTTAAAGCTCACCAAGTTTTAAAATAGTATGTTCTGGTATATTTCTGCTTATTGGTAGGTGGTGGCTGGTTTAATGCAATTTGCGATTGTGTAGAGCAGTAGCACATTCTCTTCCATTTATTAATTATAAATAAGGTTAGAATTTTTTGCAGTGTACTTGTAACAATAACGAATGGCAAATGACTAAGTGCCTTTTACTTCACATTTTGGCCAAATTACGATATATTTGAATGAATATTTTTGTGCAATAGTCGTAATATGCGTATTTTGGCACTTACGCCTTTATATCCTAAAAAAATATGACGCCGGCATTTGAGAAATGGGGACTTTGCAGGATCAATGTTAACATCCAAATTGTAAAAGCTACATTATAATTATTTCTGGTAAAACTATATAGTTAATGTTAACCTGAATTGCTCGGAATTCCATTGTTGTGCAGTAGTTCGTTGTGATCCTGATTATTTTAGCTAACAATTACCGCACATACATGTTTGACACGTCATTTTGAAGCTAATAAAATAACGAAAAACTTTAATTCAGGTTAATTCCTGCCTATTAGTGACAGGTTTTATGTAATTTGTGATTGTGTAGAGCAGTAGTACTTTTAATTCCGTTAGTTGAGTATAAATCAGTTTAGAAGATTTTTTGTTATGTATAATGTAACAAAAACGAAAGATTAATGACTAAGTGCCCTGAGCTTTAAATTTTAACCAAATTGCGAAACATTGAAATGTATATTTTTCAAGCAACAGTCGTATATGTATATTTCGGCACTGACACCCTTATTGCATAGAAAAAGTAAGTTACGACGCCGGCATCTGAGAGATGAGGACTTTTCAGGTTCAGGTTCAGTTTCTAACACCCAAAGGAAGGTGTGTGCCAAGTATCAAAACTAAATATTTGTTTTTAGGTTTGCCCGATTTTTCCCTTAAAATGCCTGAGCTATTAATGACAAAAGTAGAGTATTCTGGTGACACATCTGACATTGTGTAAGGGAAGTGTCAGAAATATACAGCTCATTGGTGGAACCTATCTTGTAAGGGACTCACGTTCGCCCTACGCTTCTGGAATTTTTCTGAAGAGGTCATTTGGCCGCTTCTCTGGGATATGATTGGCGAACTTAAATAGGAACTTCTCTCGGTCCCAGCTCCATCAATACTGGCTGTAACATTGTCGTCCATTATAGCTGCTACAAATTACAGCTCATCCCACACATGAGCGCACTTTTCCAACATAATTTCTGGCATTGCTTTTAGTAGTCCGCTGTTCATTACAGTTTGGTTGTCAGGATTATACTGCCGACATCAATATGCCGTCTTTCGCTTTCTCGGCAAGTTAACGCATTGTTTTGTGAAAGTAAAATATTGAATTTAATATGTGAAATGATATTTATCAACATTTTAAACACGTTAAATGATCATAAAATAATAGTAGTTAAGTTAGGATAAATTTGATGAAATTATTCAAACCTAAAAGAAACCTTATTACGATAATGAAATCACCTGAAGCTTTCTTGCTGCGTAAATTATCGAATTCTTAAAATATTTTTTATTTATATTCTAATTTTTTTCACACTAAAACAAAACATTTTGAGGTTGACACGTTTTCATTTCTGATTAATATTATATTTGACTGAAGGTCGAAAGCGCTTTGCATAAAATACAAAGCTTCATAAAATCAATCTAGTGTATTTATGTACAAATTAAAATGAATTATAGAAAACTTCAAATTTTGAAAACATAAGCACCAGTACTTTAGTTTTTTATTCTATACAAGTAGTCTACTTTCGTTACGTAACACACTTTTTTGTCAGCATATATCGTACTCAGAATATTTTGGAAAAAGACGACTTAAAAGAAAATGTTTTGTACAGAATACACCATACAAAATATTTTAATCGAAAGGTGACGCACTTAAAATATTTAAAGTATTGAAGTATTTATTCTACTTGACAGAATATAACTTAATTGTGTAAATGCAGTAACTGAAAATGATTAACATAATTTAATAGCATTATACGAATACATAGATAATGTTGTACGTGTATTTAACCCAGTTTTGACAGCTAACGTGAATTTTCCAAGTTGTTTAAAAATTAAAATTGTTTTACATTATCGACCGTCATGAATTGAAAGTTATTTGCGACTGCGTCAGCGTTAGTGGTGTTCTGGGTTTAGTTTGACTATGACATTTAAAGTACTGATAAAATAAAGTTTATCAAGTGATGTAAAATACTAGCCGCTCACACCAAGGTTATAGTGTTAATTAATGCACGTGACCTTTCATTAAAGATAGCATATCAGTCCAGAAATTTCCAAGTACATACATTAAATATCAAGAATTAGTCATTATATTTTATTTTTAATCTCGATACATCTCGTGAACCTCGGCTCTAGTAAACTTTGTATCAACTTTAGTTTGATAACCTTTTAATCTTTGGGCGAAAGAAATAATATGAGTTTTGCAAAAGAAGAATGAAAAATCTCATTTCATTATTTAGGCCTACAACCAGATTTATGTTACCACTTTTAGGCAATACGTGTTATGTATGGTTTTAAATTTTCTCTTACTAAATTCCAAATTCCAAAAAACATACAGTTTATAACAATTTTTGTCTTTATTTATAATGTATTTTACACCTACAGGTCACAGGAGCTCTAAGGACAATCCTCCAACAAAAAATCCCATGTGCGTTGCTGTCGTGAAATTTTGTATATTTTGTATATTTCTGTGTATAATAACGCAAGTATAATAAGTCTAATAAGTACTCCAATATGACGAAACGTGGTTATCATACATGAATGTTACTGTAAAAAGGGTATATATATATATATGTGTGTGTGTGTGTGAGTGTGTGTGTGTGTGTGTGTAGGTGAGTGTGTGTGTGTGTGTGTGTGTGTGTGTGCGCGCGTGCGTGGGTGTATGTTTAATTTCTCCGTTCCTAATGTAACGGCTTGTACTGGGTACCAAGACTGTTTTGTATTGCATAGCAACTTATGTGTGGGATCGTACCGTTTACCTGTGACAAACAAAACTCCATCACTCCACATGTTGACCACTGCTGCTTCATACTGTATTTTCATTTTATTCTGGGTTCACTAAAATGAGGGTCGATGTGACGACCAGCGACTTCTTACACAAACATTATTCCCATGTACCGTTCAACTACATACTATTGCTTACCTGGAAGTCACGAGATCCGTTGCCGTGCCGTCATTTTCTTTCCTCTGATTCCACAAGGGTTTCGTAAATCAAACCCTTCGTGTAGTCTCACAGGAATAAGTCTAGCGGAGTTGAGTCGGACGAAACAATCGGGCTACCTCGACTTATCCACTGTTACCCAAATCGTTAATCGAGATATCCTCTGAAGGCGACAGTAAAATGCTACAGTACTGAAACCGCGTATTTTGACGCACATGCAGTGGCGTATCTTCCAAGAACCCGGGTAGTTGTGTGTTTAAGGAAAGTCAAGTTCGCAGCACTTGAGAGTGCGTTGAAGAATGTATGGTACAATAACATAGTCACCTTGATACTCTGATCGCATGTTGATGCAGTATCGTTGCTGAAAAACCCTGAAGAAAAACATTATATAGTATATAACAAGTAAGTGAGATCAACATGAGATGTGGTGGTGATTTGACTGTCGAGGGGGAAACGGCATGTGAATATGTTTTTATTCTAAGCATAACTGTCTTGGTCGTCATTAGAAGCCCGTAAATTGCGTGATGGAAATTTAGACACAGCCTGTATGTGTTAAATGTGTATGTGTTCCAGGTGCTTCATTTAAGCCACGTCTACCTGCCGATAGAGAAGTTATGCTACCTGACAGTAATACAGTCCTTTGCGCAAACATTAGACCCAATATAGTCGGTCAGTGTGAACAGTTCCTTTCTTGGGTCGAGTGATTGCGTTATGCGCTTATGTACAACCGGGTTACATAAATTTTCAATTTACAGATTTGATGAAGCACCTGGTCAGGTCACTCTCCTTCCACCACGGCATTCCGGTTTCGATTCCCGGCTGGATCTGCCCAAATATTTTTCATTGAGAAAAGTGATGGACTTTATAGCGGGTTTTCTCGTAGAACTTCACTCACATGTCCATTGCTTGTTTTTTACCTAGACCAGCGTATTTCTTTACTCGAAGATGACCTGTAACGAACTTGGCCGCAGTACCTATTCACCGTTTACACAAAACCAAAATGTTTTCCTTGGATTGTACGTCAAACGATCCCGATTCCACTTACATGTACTGTTACTGCGAGTCATTAATGGAAATAAATTTACTGTGCTATCTTGACAGAAACCTAAATTTAACTGCCTTTCTTATTCAACACATTTTAGTGATCCATATGGCTTCAGCAGCGTGTCGTTTGGTCCCGTTACTTTACGATTGTTTCAAAGTTTGTCTTAGAATATGTGTTATTATCTCCACATTTTTGCTGCAAAATAAATGAAATACTAACTCATTACATTTCATGCCGTATGTCTAGGCCTATAATGTAAGCGCTATTCCTATATAGCCCACGAGTTAAATATTAAAGATTTAATTGAGAAGTATAAGAATTACTTTACTTCCGGGTATATTAAATGAAACCTTTATAAATAACATTATGCAAAAAAAATTTAATTTGTTCTAATTAAATCGCAAATTTAATACCGTCTTATAAAGAGTATGTCCACTACTTTTAATTTACTGCTGAATATATCTTAGGTGTAAGAATTTTATGCCTAATTTCGAGATGTACTAAATTTGTCTTATATGTTTAAAATTATTAAAATCATAAAATTTTCTAAAATGCTCGAAACAATTAATAAATTAATTCTGAATTTTAGAGTTTTGTAACAATTGAAATCATATTTTCCTCAAACTTATTTGTAGGAATCTGTAATTCAGAATAAAGTGACTAGAAGGAACACACCACGTTTTGCTTGGTATGCATTTGTGTATGTTTGAGCTGTTTATAGGCTGTTCGCGGTAAGGAAAAAGTATGCACTTTGAAGGCCATCTTGTCACTTGTCAATTACAATTTTATATATATATATATATATATATATATATATATATATATATATATATAGGGTGAGTATGAATAACACCGACGAACGATGGCAGGTGCTTCCTTAGGAAAAAATACGAGGAAAAATTAAGAACCACTTTTCCCGAAAATGATTATTAAAGGAGCAATACGCCCCCAAAAGTTGGATTTTGAAATGATTAAAATTAAATATTTTAAAAAGTAATTGCGATTAAACGACAAATAAGCGAATAGTGTTTTGTACAATTGATATCTATAATGGAAATGTGGTTGGAAAGATCAACCCCCTTCATTGTGGAAATGGGGGTTGCCACCCTGCGTTTGCATGAAACTTATTAACGAACACTTGTAAGAGATTTATATTATGTATTTACTAACCAGCACGATAAAATTAACAAAAAAGGTCGTCTTGGTCCGAACACTCTCAGGTGATCCGTTTGCGAGAAATCCATGGTGATATTATTCAAAATAGATAGAGCGTGGACTGACAGGTAGGCAATCCACTACACACGGGACGTGTAACTAATGTACGCGACACTTGTACACATTAAAATTGCAGTGGGCGCTATCTGCGTTACAAAATGAAGTTAAGGGGGTACGCTCTCAAATACCTCATTTCGCATTACGCACACGTTATATTTTATTAATTAAATGTAAAACATCAGTATTGGTCTGAAAATCACCACCAAACTATACCCGCATACTCCTTATTAAAAATTTAAACAATTCATACGTGTAACGTATGGTATACGAGGTTTCGTAAGGTGGTGGGCCACCTTGAAGTGTAGGCCTAACCTGTGTTTATTGTCAACATTGAAGAATTAATTTGACATGGAACAGTGACATGTATGACTACGTGTAGTTGGACGATTATGTACCACCTCTGCGATTCCCGTCACTGCCGTCACAAGTTAACATGGTAGAACAAACAAGGGTTGCAACCCTGATGTTGCATGAACTTTTGTGACGCTGAAACGTATTTGGTTATGGATTATTATTACTTTCTAAAATATTTAATTTAAATCATTTCAAAATCCAACTTTTGGAGGCGCATAGCACGATAATCACTTTCGGGGAAAATGGTTCTTACATTTTAGTCTTATTTTTTCCCAAAGGAATCACGTGCCAACGTTTGTCGGTGTTATTCAGAGTCATCATATATATACACATGTATATGTACGTATGTGTACAGGTATATATTGTTACGCTGATATTGACTTATTGCGCCACAATCTATGCAGGTTGATAGTTAATTAAGTAGCTTTGTTTTAAATGTGGCGAGAAACTATAAATTATCTGAAACGAATAAAGTAGTGCTCACTTTATCCCGAATCACATATACCTTGCTACAAGATGCTTGACCGGAGAGGGTTTGAGAGATGAATCAGCATAGACGAAGGCAGAAGCCACATCAGAAATGGGTCAGACGACTTCCCAAGTTAATATTAACACGTACCTCGAGCTCGTCAAGTCAAACACCGACCATGACGAGACGCGCGGCCTACATCATTTCCGGCGCAAGGAAGCGGGCCATTTCCGCGCCAATTCCGACGTAAATCTCATCACGTTCCTCTGCCAGAGCCCTTCACCCCGGGAGTCCCCCCCCCCGCCCATGGCGGCATTATTCTGGTGGGAGGGGGTTGGGCTTCCCGCTGCTCGAATGGGGTCCGCAACCCGCAACGCAGCACAATGATACGCCAGCGGATGGTCTGCACCAAGACTTGGGTCTGCACTCCTACTGGCCGTGTGTTTGTGTGAGTGAGGCACAGCGTCAAGGGCGATGTTGACCGGCTCATCATATGCGATATAACCCCTACCACGAGGCAGTGAAACAGCGAGCAGTGGTATCGTAGATAACTCGCCTAACGCTTTCAGCGGTGACCCCATCGTATTATTGGTAGAAAGTTTAAAGCAATGTCCAATGTGTCTAATGTGGTTACACACTAATTACGGAGTTAGTTTTTTTCAGCCACAACAGGTAGAAGAAGCTGATTTAACTATTTTGAGGGTCTGGCTCCGAAATTATTTTTCAAATTGACGGGATGTTTTCAAACAAGCTTTCCGTCATCATTTGAAGTGTATTTTCTTTTCGTACATTGAGAGAATAGCTACGTGTGAAATAGTTTCGCAAAATTATTAACGAACACACTTCAACACATTTTAAGCGTGTGGTAAGTGGTGCCCTTCAGGCGGATGCTGGGTGAAGAGTATGTTTGTGTGTGTGAGGCGAAAATCTATGAGGCGCTAAGAGCGACGTCGGCCGGCACACGTATTGTGATATCGCCTCTACGGCCAGAGTCAATAAAAGCACGCGCAGTGGTCCTGCCGTAAAGTTTTTACTTCGGGACTTTAAGAGGTGGCCCTATTTTCTTGATCGCGCCACTGTAGCAAAGTCCACTGTAGTTGTAGACTTCAATTTCGTACAAATCCGTTACACATATCTTGAGAGACAACCGCGTGAAAAAGCCGACGTTAGCCACGTTTGAGGGGTTTAAAATAATGCTTCCAATGTGCGTGGTATCTTGAAAGTCACATTCTAAAGTAGCCTGAAGTATGTTTTCTTTCCGTAGGTAAGCATTGCGAACGCGTGTTTACTGGTCTCTGAGAAAAAAAACGTAACTCGATCACGCTGCACGCAGTTTGAGCGCCATTGAGGCGGCCGCCTTAAGGGGGCTTCCTACATGCTCTTCAAATTCATTGCAGCAAATTACGGCTATCCTTTTTTTTTACAAAACTGTTTAACGGACATTACATTATTATATCTACGAAAATAATACGAACTTCAATCTATTACGCTATAGTTTCTTAGAAACGTCATTTTCGGACCCCTCAAAATAACCCTAAAATTACTTTTCCAGTCTGCCGTATCTGGGAAAACAACAACCGTATTCGAAAACATCAAAAGTAGAAACAAACTATGCTGCCTACAAATATAGTTATTTTGTCTCCTGTTTGAGTCCCATTCGTAAAAGAATAGTAGTAAAGCACTGCACGCCAGCTGTTACATACGCCGGTGAGCAGCAACCTTACCATTACATTTATTTTCTGCCTCTCTCTCTCTCTCTCTCTCTCACACACACACACACACACAAACGCAGCCTATGTAGGGAGGCACTTTAAGGGTGTTAAAGTGGTAAAATTGACAATTTTATATTTTCATGAAATAATGATACGTTTGTAAAGTGAACTTTTGAGTAAAGTTTTCTCTTACGAAGTAATTTTACGTAGCATAGTGTTCTCATACCGATGCATCAAAGCCAAAATTTGCATGTTACACTGCCATACAAACAGTGAAAACCAATTTACATAATCAAATAATATCATTGACAGTGAAATAACATTCAGTTGGCTATGCAACCTAACATTGATAAACTTACGACGTAATATTTATAATCTTTAAAAAAATTCGCAAAAGTACAGGATAAAAAGTGACATATTCGACAGGTTTTAAAAAAAAACAAAAGTTATTACTGGGGTTTATTATAATATTTGGTTACGTAGCACAGGGCCTGTTATTTCACTGTCAATTATTTCGTTTGAGTAAGTCAGCTGGTTTTCACTATTTGTACGGCAGCGTAACATGCAATTTTTGACTATGACGCACGGTTATGAGAAAACTATGCGATCTAAACTTGTTTCGTAAGAGGTAACTATACACTCAAGTGTCTTATACAAAACAATCACTATTTCGCAAATATATCATATTTTTATACTAAACGCAATATAACACCCTTAACACTGCGGTCGGCAGCAGGCAAGCGGTCGAGGCGACCACTTCACGCCCGCGCGGGCACTGCAAACTGATGATGCTGGAATCACAATAGCACGACAGACGCGTCGCGAATGCAGCGACGCGAAAGACAGACATGTCAGCTAGTCAGAGCCGATCTATCTGTGATGTCAGCGCGACAAAAATGGCGAACGCGATGCGAACACTCAATATAAATATTTTTTATTTTATTCGTGACGCGGGCGCCTCAGAACTGAAGAGAACTGATTTCAATTATGTGACCAAATATTAGCGAAAATGTAGAGTTGGTAGTAAATTGGATTTATTTATTTTACTTGATTTTGTTGTTGTAAGTATATCCCAACGTTTTATGGAAATAATAACTTAATATTTCGGAATGCCTGCAGATATTTTAAATATATTACAAATAAACAAAAAAAATGTAAATACTGTAAACACCTATGGCTGTTGTACTGCGTTTTTATAGAAACACTAGCAGTCCCCCCGCGTCTTTGCTCGCGAGAATAATTAGTAACTCACAATATTTACATTAATTTAAAAACCTCTTTGTACACAAGATTGGTACTTCAGTCATCAACATGTTAGAATGTCCAAGCGGCTAGTTGAACTAACTCTGCAGCAGGATAAGTAGCTATAGCTGTCCACGCGAAAAACAGTCTTAAGTTTGTCCCTGTCGCTAACAGCGACTTCGCCTGGGCCGTATTTATAGCTCTGCCAATTTGTCGTTGTGGGGTAATTACAGACACCTAAGGTAAGAGGTTAATCGAATTAAAAACATCTGATTTACCCTGTGCACAACCATTGGTGACGGTGCCCTCAATTATATATTTTCAAAATATTCACTTGAACTTTATTGCCATTACAAAGTTTAAGTGGGTAAAGGTTTCACGAAACGTATTTGGTGCCCCAAACTTGAGATTAGTGAGATGATATATACTGCCAAAAGTGACAAAGTCAAAATTAGAAAAAAATAATAAAAATGCTAGGAATATGAATATGTTTTTCACGAACAATATACCCAGGTTTAAAGTCTATTCGTCATTTCGTACCATTGTAACACATTATAGTAACTTACCGCAGTTTTTAAATATCTACAGTGTAATAGTGTTTTTAAACAAAATAACATTTATGAGTTAATCACTTTTGTCAGTAGATCGACGATAGCTAATATTGTAGAGGAACCTAAGTTGAAAGCGAACTGCAGTTACCCCTTTTAAACGACTACATGTAAATAACACTAATTCGATCTGCCTTGTAGTTTTTGTGTGTCAGAATTAAACGTTCGCACGCAGCTTTTAACTGAATTCGAGCCCAGAACTTCTCGGAATTTAGACCTGAGTAACGACCAACTGCGTCACGTTACGTCGAAATAATTGATGAAAATAAAATTTTAATATTTGTGTCCTGGACTCATAGATGTTGTACAACACCACGTCTCGATAGGTTACTGTAGAGCACGGTCGTAGAAGAACAGGTCTGGACACTCGCCTATCTACTAATGTATTTTGCTTGACCCCCTTGTTGTTTGGCTGTAGTTCGTCAAGTTACCGAGAATGTCGTACTCTTTGGCGCTGTTTTCCGGGCGGTCGGTCGCAAACGTCTTCCACTTTTTTCCGTTGTTTAATTTATAAAGTAAATAAAGATTGCTGGAGCCTTTTCTTAAAATGGTGAGCGAAGAAAGTATTTCATAAATTGATAAAAAATACGTTTTGATAAATTGTTTATCTTAGCGGATAGGAAGTGGGCGGAGTTTAGTCCGACCGCCGTAACATCAGCGACAATAAAACACAAATATTCTCGGTAACTTGGTGAACTACAGCCAAACAACAAGGGGGTCAAATATCCAGGCGAGTGTCCAAACCTGTTCTTCTACGACCGTGCTGTAGAGTGAAACTCCTGTATAGGTTATTTCTCGCTGCTTGTTCCTGCTTTTCGGATCGTCTGCCTTGAATGTTGACCAACTTAGTTTTATTCTTAATAGCCGCGTTATCTTATAAAGTAAAAAAAAACATGTATATTTTTTTAAATACTTACATAAGCATCGCTCTAATGCGAACAACACCTCAATTTCGCTACTGGTTAGATAGATATAGTGGGTTGATAGAAAACAAATTTTGTGCTTTTTCACCCTTTTGGGTGTCGAATTTCGAAATATTTTAAATTCACATCTTAGACGTTTGTATAAGTATCCAATTGAAGTGTAAATCACATAGCTAGCCCGTTCAGTCGAATCAAAATCGATCATTCACTATAAAAAAAAAAAAAAAAAAAAAAAAACCATATCACCTCTGCAAAGTACTCAGAAATGCGATCATTTCTGTAATAATCATCCTAAAGCAAAAATAAATTGTATATCTCGACGGGTACGATAGATATAGAGGATTTATCTTAAACACATTCAAGGTTTTTTCACCACTTAAGAGAGTAAATTTCTAAAAACCCTTTAATCACGTTTTAAAATACTTTATTGGTGTCTCGTGGACGTGAGAAACACAACATTAGCCCGCTGGGTTCAAGATATATCAACGATTAATTGAAAACACTTTTCACCATTTTTCACCCCTTTTCACCTCCTAAGGTGGCGAATTTAAAAAATGCCTGAAATTACTTTTCAGGTATTTGAGTAAGCATCAATCTTAAACAAAAATCACGTCGCTATATAAATATCAATGGGATCGATATATATCGATTGTTAGTCGAAAACATATTTTACCCCTTTTTAACAGGTTTAGGGCCGAATTAAAAAAAACATTTTAATGATACCTGGGATATTTACAAAATCATCATTTTAAAGCAAACAGCAATTCGATATCTCGATTGGTTCGATAGATATGGAGGGATAATCGAAAACACATTTCACGTATTTTCACCCCCTTAATTAAAGAATTTCAAACGTCTCTGAGTCCTGTCATAGACATTTGTATAAGTAACCAAGTAATGTAAAAATCACGACGATAGCCAATTTCATTTCAAAGATATATACGATTCATAAAAAACACATTTTGCCCCCTCTTACGACTTGGGGGTCGAATTTCAAAAAACCCTAATGCTACTTTTTGGGTATTTACGTAAGCAACGTTTTGAAGTTATAACCAACTCTGTATCCGGAAGGATTCGTTAGATATAGTTAGTTTATCGGAAACACATTTAAGGTCTTTTCACCCCCTCAAAAGTTGAATTTCGAAAAATCCTTAAATTGGCCAATATGCATTTTTATGAGTGTCCTATTAATGTAAAAATCACGATGATAGGCCGTCAAGTTCGAGCTCTATAGAAGACTTTTCTTCGGAAACACATTTCACCCCTTTTCACCCCCTTAGAAGTCGAATTTCGGGAAAAAAAAATCCCTTCTTAGTGCTCGCCTACGACCTGAGGGGAACTCACACAAAAATTTTCGCGATTTTAGGTTCAGTGGTTTGGGCTGCAGTTTGATATTTCAGTCAGTCAGTAAGTGTTCATTTTATATATTGAGATTATTTTCATATTTCGGAATGCCTGTAGATATTTGAAATATATTACTAATTAACGAAAAAAAAAAATACTGTAGACATGTATGGCTGATGTACTGGGGGTTAGTATGAAACGGCAAGAATTTACCTACATGTAAGTTTATTTTTAGTAATTGTCGCGCGGCAACTGAATTAATGATCGCAATAGCGAGAATTTTTAGTGTCGCGTAGCGTCTACCATTTTGTTGTGGTTCAAACATATTTCTGCTCACCGGACGTCATGCGACTTAGCGGCATAGCTCCGTCTAAACAGACCCGAGCTAACGTATACACTCAGCGAGGAATGAAATGTCGCACCAATGTGAACCCAGCGTTGACCTCCTGCTGCAGCCAGTATTCCTCATTCTCGTGGCAAAGACTAGGGGTGCTGCATAGAGAAAAATGTTTGCTACATTCAACCGATGTATAGTTTGAATATGGCTAAAACAACCTTCTAATAGTTGACTCAGCTTGTATCTACCGGCTTGATTGATTAAGTTATTTGATAAACAAGGTTTGCTGCAGTTAAACATACGTTTTCATCGAATAAGAAAGCCAATATTCAACAGATTTTAATGAATTTTTCAGCCAACGAAAACGTTGGTGGATGAAATACGAAATTGCTTCGCCATGTATGAACGTATGTATGTTTGACTGTACCAGATTTTTTTTCTCTGTGTGAGAATCATAGAGGGACAAGTCACGCATAATAATTATCCACATTACATATATTTTCAGTCGTAGATAAATAAAATGGAGAAGGCTCTCGAGGGCAGGGTACCACACTCCGACAGTATACTTCTGACTGGTCACCAGTAGGGGCCTGCGAATCCTGATGGATGTCGTGAAATGACGCCCTACGATAAGGAAGCGACGGAAACTGGATATTGCGGGGAACTGGATCACTCCAAGAAAACCCACCGCAAACGGCAGTGTCTGACACGTTATAGAAATGCGAAAATTTGGGCATCGACTTCCCTGGAAATAAAAGCTGTTGTTAGACTAGCACTCTAGACAGTTTGCCAACCACAGCCTGGCAGTCACAAATAAAGGTAGTACATTCGCACTAAGAACGTTTTATTTTAAACGAAGGAAGAGATTTCTGTGGGGATATTTAGCTTGCGGCAGAGAAATGTTACCTTTCAGCAAAGAAATCATTGAAAAACCCGTGTTTGGTGTTACTACATTTTTCTTTGAGAAAAATTTCCTATGGAAATAATATAGAACCAAGATTCTTTGAAGCGAAGATAATTTTTTTATTCAACTTAAATATTGTGCTTCTAACATCGTAAATAACTTCACCGTTCAGCTTTATGGTAAACTGTCGTATTAGAAATACAGTGTTTGTTACTGTTATACTGAAATATAAATAAAAATGCGATTAAATTACTTTGCTGTGGCTCATATTTAAGTAACCTCTTTCTTTGCAGTAGCAAACATTTTGTTGCGGCAATGCAAAAAATTGTGTAGTATTATATTAATAAAACAAATCAGTAGTAAAACATTATTCTGGAAAATTAATTAGCAATAGATTATTATGTTGGTAATGGAAGCTCTAGTAAATATTCTTGTTTTACGCCGCTACGAAGATGAGACCCTCAAACTAGCTCTGCAATTATATATTAGAGGGCATTTTTAGTTCCAACGAACGCTCGAGGCGTCGGTAAATATAAAACATAGAGTAAAAAAGGACACTTTCTAAATTTAAAGTTAAAATCATCTGTGTCTCATTATACTTTTCGACGAGAAGTTATTCACTTTAATGTCCCGCAAAATAAAATTCTATCAAGGAAATTTAGTTTAGTGTGCTCTCGAATTTTATCAGTGAAATGTTTGTAACATTTACAATTATATGTACATTTTTGGAGACCAAAGCTATTTGAAAACCGTCTGATGTCATAAAGGGTTTACTTTATTGACATATTTTTGTTGGTTATTGCTGTGCATGTTCATAACCGATGTGGAGTCGTATTCGGTGCTTGTAGACATAGAAATATAATCGGAGGGTGGCAGCCCTGTAACACCATTTGAGGAAAAACTAAATAAACGGATGTGTCCACCTTATACAATTTTGCAGGAAAGTGAACAAACTGATATGTTACGATACTAACTAAAATGAAATGGTTCAATTTTATTATTGTACGTCAATTTAACTTTAAAAAATGATGGTTCTTACTAAGAGATAACTAAAATATTCTAGGTCTACTTCGTTTCTCATTAAATAAAATGCTTATATCTAGTTCTCATTGCGTCTCATAAACATGCCTGGCTTAAAAGGCTATTAAATAGATAGAGGCAATTTTGCGTAACTCTACGTGGCCCTATAGCTATCAGCAGCTGTACCGTAATTTTTAATGCAAATTTAAAGTGGGATGGACATGTCAAGTTTTGAACGAAAACTCTTTCGCCTAATTTTACAATGGGACAGGATATTTTATAGTTAAATATGTCTATTAGTGTGTAACGCATCAACCTCATATAAACAATATGTTTAACTCATTTTCAGATAAAAATTTTTTTAGGAACATGTCAGGTTTGAAAAGCTTACTCCTTATATCGTGGTCGAGTTAAGAATAACGTAAAATCAGCACAGGGGTACACTGTAAAACGATTCCTAAATAGTATTGAAGGTTTTAACCCATACGCAGTTATACGACACTTTCCTATCTTTAGCTTGTAAATAGAACAAATGATTAGCATTGTTACTGTACAAGTCTCGTAACAACAGCATATATTTCACTGTTTCCTATACATGTACATGAACGTTATTATGAATATATGAGAAAGAATACCTACTTTCTTAATGGGACTTCCCTAGATAGGCTGTGTTTGTGTGTGTGGGGCAGCAGCGGTAAGGATGTCGTTGGCCGAAGTATGTAATGTATTATCGCCTCTCCGCGCAAGACACAGCTGGCGTGCAGTGCTTTACTATTATCCTATTTTCCTATGGGACTTTAAGCGGTGACCACATTATTTTATTTGTGGTCAGCATAGTTCAAAGTCTAACGCTTGTTTCTATAGTTGTGTTAATCGAATCCGGTTTTTTCTTCAGATACGGCCATTTTGAGGGGCCCGAAATTAATGTTTTTAATAAACGTGCCGAATATTTTAAACTAAAGCGACATAGTTTGAAGTGTGTGTTCTTTTCGTAGATATACAAATATAATGCGCGCGATTTAATAGTTTCGTCAAAAAAGAATGATCGCAACTCGCTGCAACGCATTTCAAGCGCAGATATGGAGGTCCCTTAAGGGTGTTCAAGGGCGATGAAATGATAATTTTATATTCTTATGAAATAGTGTTAGTTTTGTAGACGATATTTATGAGAGCAGTTTCCTCTTACGAAACAATTTTAGCTCTCGTAGTTTGCTCATAACAGTGCGTCAAAGTCAAAATTTGCATGTTCTGCTGCCATGCAAAGAGTGAAAACCAATTTACTTGCGTAAGTGAAATAATTCACAGTGGAATAACATGCAATGGGCTACGTAATGAAATATTATAAAATATCAATTAAACAATGTTTATATTAAAACAAATATTGTATGTTCAACTTTTTTGTACTTGTGCGATTTTTTTAAATTCAGAACATTACGTTGTGGGGTTTTAAAGGTTTTATTGCATAGCTTACGGGATGTGGATTCACAGTGCATTATTTTATTTAAGTAGGTCAGTTGTATTTCACTATTTGCATGGTAGCAGAACAAGCAAATGTTGACTCTGACGCACCGTTATGAGAAAACTACGAGAGCTGAAATTGTTTTCTAAAAGAAACTGTACTCACAAGTATAAATTACAAAACGAACACTATTTCATTAAAATATAAAATTATGATTTTATCACACTTGAACACGCTTAACACTAGTGTACATTGGTGTGCTAAATTTACAAAAATAATTTTTACAGCGTAGGTTTAGCTGACATACAACCCTCTGGAGAAAACTCCCTAATGAATGCACGACTTTGCATGGAAGCGCGAAGGAAATATTGCTGTTGCTGTGGAGCTGTAATACTGCACCGTATAGTCTCCAAGGAGATAGACGGCTCCAACTACAACGGTGCTGAATCATCTCGTATCCTGAGCCGTCGTAGTTATCTGACATCTCGGCGGCGTGATTCACTCGGAAGTTAATGCGAACAATCTGCATATTTGCCCGCACCAACTGATCCATATTCAATTTTGAAATGCCTGCTTGCTCCACCGCGACGTTTGAATATGCATGTCAATGACCATGAGACGATCCCGTCGTAGTTAAAGGGGAGACGAGAAATAAATTACAGGTTTCGGCAAAGTTTATTTCACACTTTATTCGTTATATGTTTGTGCACACAGTCAGTAAATGTTAACACATTATTTATACTTATTCATTAAAAATATAACCAATTTTGTTTGTGTAACTAGGTATTGGTGTTATTCAATATAATGTATACAGAATGTCAGGTACGTTGTTCACATAACTATGTAATTTTTATTTCAACTAATGGCCTGGCGACATTTTACCGAGAACCGTATCTTACTAAGTATTTGATTCACAGTCCTATCCGCGAATTTCTTGACATTCTGTATAATGCATGTTTCATTAGATGTGTAAAATCTGTTATTTCTATAAACTGGCTGTCAAAATTACTTAATACTTACGGAATGTGCTATGCTATATGCAAGGTACCACAAACTTCGAGTATTATAAAGTATCCACATTTGACAGCCGATTATATTGGCAAGAAATCACTGAACCCTAATAGCGATGTTTTTACATACGTATTCATCAGTTTCTGACGTTACGGTTTTAAATGTTTCAAAATTTACGCGGAAAAAAATATTTTGTGGGTATTTACCCTGCAAATTTTATTTTGTGGTCAGCACAATAACATTTTGTTAACACAACTACAATATTGTAGATGCCGCAAAATTATTTTGTGGTAACTACAACATAATTTTGCAGAGAAGATTTCCTATAAATATTTTCTTTTAATTATGCCTGAACAGATACTTTAATGCTACGCTTCTTATGAAAGAGTAGTTTCATGTGATGACTGACTAACTTGGTGTACTGTAGACTCATCGTAGACGAGAATTTCCGCATATTTGTATCCAATCAACGTTTCCCACGAACGAATGTTCGAAATCATGTAGTTCCTAGGAACTGACAGACAACAAACTGCGTAGTTTTCACAGCATTTTAAGTGGACGATTTGAAATGAGGCTTAGCTTTGTAGTTTACGGATCTGTCTAGAGAGGCGCTGCAGTCTGTTGTGAGAAACGAATACAGTAAACAAGCGATACTATAAAGAAGTTGACGAGAACAAAAACTTAAAATATATTAGGCTCACGTCTTAGATAAACAGAGGTTTCAAAAGAAGGTTGTAGTTTTTTTTAATCTGTCTCTTATAAGGACGTGTGAACAGCTACAAATTGCAGGGACATGTTCGTTGAAGCATGTTGGCTAGTCACGTGTTTCTAATATAAACAATTTCAATAAACACGCAAAAGATTTGACCTGGTTGTTATCGATAAATTGCCAGTTTTTGTCTTTACTATCGCTTTCCCGTTAAAAATCACGCTTGTAGTTAAAGTAACTGAAAGAAGATCCCGTTGGGCATAAATGTTGCGTGAGCTATTGCAATATCCAATCGTGCTAGAAATGCAGTACATAGAAGTCAGACATCGTTAGAAACACTTGAATCTAAGACCATAGTTAAAAACCAGTAAATATAACCCTTATCTCTAACCTTTTTATTTCTTATTGTTTTAAAATGTTCATTAGACAAACATTTGTTTCATCTTAACTGCAATGGCCATAGAGTTTACTGTAATATTCTCATCTAACACCATGGCGTCATAAGGTTTCGAAGAGAACAATGTTACCAATTTTGTGATGGAAAAGTTTCTGTGACTCATCACAAAATTGTCATACGGTCACGCAGTTTTAGTTTAGTTGAAAATAATAATGTCGGCAAACAATTCAATACAACTAAGCAAAAATCTTTGTTACCTACAACGAACTGTAACGCCAGAGGGCACATACCTCTAATCGTCCAGCATTGTAATATATCTGCGCCGACATGGGTAAAATGTTGGGTACATGCGATGTTGTATGTTAGGTCCGCGATTGACGCAGTGACTAGAGCATTCGCCTCCCACCAAGGCAGTCAGGATTTCGATTCCCGTCTGAGTGTGTCAGGACACTTCATCTTATAAAATGAAGTGTCCTGACACACTCAGTAACTCACTCACTCATCAACGCACAGCCCAAACCACTGAACCTAGAACCATGAAATTTTGAGGGAAGCTTCCACTTGCCCCTTAGGCACCCACTAAGAAAGGATTTTTCGAAATTCGATAATTATGGGGGTGAAAAGAGGTGAAATGTGTCTTTAAAGAATTCTTGATATCTCATTAACCGGGAATGCTATCATAAATTTTTAACTTCATAATATTGCCCAAAGAAATGCATATTCGCAAATTTTTCGATTTTGCGAAATTCGAAAAGCCGTAAAATGTGTTTTTCATTTATCCGTGATTTCTCCTAAACCATTTCAGATAGTGAGATGATTTTTTTATGATGCTTAAGTAAATATCTAAGAAGTATTTTAAAATTTTTTTCGAAATTCGTCCTTGAAAGCTCTAAAAAAATATAACGTGTTTTTTTTATTAATCCCACTTATCTCCTAAACCAGTGAAAATATTGAAATGGTTTTGCTTTAAAATAAATCTTACGTAAATATCAAAAAAGTTAATTCCAGGATTTTTCGAAATTCGTCCTTGAAAGCTGTTAAAATAATAAAGTGTAATTTCAAATAATCATCTGTACCGCTTATACTCGTTGAGATATCGAGATGATTTTTTGAAAAGAATGAAGCTTATGTAAATATGTACAAATCAAATTCAGGTTTTTATGAAATTTGAAAATTAAGTAGGTGAAAAGCAGTAAAATGTTACAGTCTCCCGAAAAAAGAGAATAATCACGGAGAAATAGTTCAACAGTCGTTTCTTTTTGCCAACATACTCATAAATAAAACCTCTTTGGACTGTAGCCATTACATACGAAAGAATTATCACGGCATGCCTTTAACATTCACTCAGATATTGTATAAAGTTTGTGGTGTGGAAGGGGTGGGGTTACGGGTTCGTATCCCGTGCAAGACTATGCGATGGGAATTACTATGACATCGTACGAGCATATTGCGCGCGCTCTTTACAGTAAGCTAAGACAGTTAATTATAGTTCAATGTTATTGAGTACGCTAGCTGTTAAATGCCTTCATCACATATTTTATCCAGAGTTACTGTCTACATTACATAATTTCACGCGGGGAACGCTGCAGCCGGCCGGCTAGTGTGTGTGTGTGTGTGTGCGTGTGTGTGTATATATATATATATATATATATATATATATATATATATATATATATATATATATAGATGAACACTGACTGATATCAAACTGCAGCCCAAACCACTGAACCTAGAATCGTGAAATTTTTTGTGGGGGCTCCCCTCTGGTTGTAGGCGAGCACTAAGAAGATTATTTTTTGACCTCTGAGGGGGTGAAAAGATATGAAATTTGCTTCCGAAGAAGCGTCGATAGAGCTCGAACCCAAAGACATATCATCGCGATTTTTACTTCAATACGTAGAGACATCAACTTTTCGCGAAAAGAATTTTGCCCCACTTTGTTCCAGTACCTTATGTGCATGTCTGCAGTTCTGCTTCATAGATATTGGCAGCGTGCCTTTGAACTGTGACGTTTCTCATTTGACTGTACCAATCACAATAAGGTTACTGTAACACCACACGTCTACGATTTGCGTGTAAAACCCCACGACACACGGATGTCAAAACATCCTATCTCTGACCGTGACGCAAGTCTGCACACGTGCACACAAGTCACTGACACAAAGTGAGGCAAATTTCTTTTCGCGAAAAGTTCATGTCTCTATCAATAGGACACTCATAAAAATGCATATTAGCAAATTTAAGATTTTTTCGAAATTCAACATTGAAGGGTACGAGAAAACCTTAAATGTGTTTCCGATTAACTATCTATATCTATCGAATCCTTCGGGGTAGAGAGTTGTTGTTCACTTCAAAATGTTGCTTACGTAAATACCCAAAAAGGAGTTTTGGGATTTTTTGAAATTCGACCCTCAATCAGTAAAAACGGGCGAAATGTTTATTTATGAATCGTCCATATCACTGAAACACAATTGACTTTCGTCGTGAGTTTTACTTCAATTGGTTACGTATACAAATGTCTTAACATAGGACTCAAAGACGTTTCGAAATTTGATAATTAAGGGGGTGAAAATACGTGATATGTGTTTTAGATTTTTCCTCTATATATATCGAACCAATTGAGATGTCAAAGTGCTCTTTCCTTTAGATTGATGCTTTTGTAAATATCCCAAACACCAATAAAATACATTTTCCGAATTCGGCCCCAAATTGATTAGAAAAAGGGCAAAATATGTTTTCCATTCACAATCGATATATATAGATTTCATTGATTTTTGTATATCGACGTGATTTTTATTTAAGATTGACGCTTATTCAAATATCAGAGAAGTAATTTTACGAATTTTCGTAATTCCCGACCTAAGTACGTGAAAAGAGGTGAAAAATGATTAAATGCGTTTTAAGTTAATCGTCGATATATCTTGAACCCAACGGGCTATTGTCGCGTTCTTCACGTCCAAGAGACACCAGTTACGTATTCTAAAATGTGATTCAAGAGTTTTTCGGAATTCACTCCCTTTGAAGGTGAAAAGACCTGTAATGTGTTTTAGATAAATCCTCGAAATCTATCGAACCCGTCGAGATATACAGTTAATTTTGGTTTCAGGATGATTAGTACAAAAATAATCGGAAAATTGTATTAAGATTATTCGAAATTCGAACTCTCTGTACTGTGCAGAGGTCATATGTGTTTTTAAATTTATGATCGATTTTGGTTCGACTGAATGGGCCACCGTCGTGAATTGCACTTCATTTGAATACTTGTACAAATGTCTAAGATGTGAAATTAAAACATCTCGAAATTCGACATCCGAAAGGGTGAAAAAGCGCAAAACGTTTTTCTGTAAACCCATGATATCTATCTAACCAGTAGGGATATTGAGGTGTTGTTCGCGTCAGAGTGATGCTTACATAAGTATTGAAAAAGTGATATGTAAGGTTGCTTACATTATGAGATAACTTGAGTATTAAGAATACAACAAAGTCTGTGAAATTTCAAGACAGTCGATCCGAAAAGCAAGTACGACAGCGAGAAGTCAATTACACAGGAGTTCACATTACAGAAGCATATCGAGACGTGGTATTGTAAAATCTCTATGAGCCCAGGACATGATTATGTTATTTTAAAAATAAAATTTGTTTTCATGAATTATTTCGACGTTAGATGACGCAGGTGTTTGGAGCTCAGGTCTACATTCCGGGAGGTTCTGGGATCGAAATCCGTTAAAAGCTGCGTGCGAACGTTCAATTCTGACACACAAGTACTGCTAAGCAGAGCGAATTAGTGCAATTTGCATGTACTCGCTTAAAAGGTGTAAAATTTATTATGCAGTTCACTTTCCACTTAGGTTCCTCGACAACATCAACTCACATACTATATTATCTCACTAATCCCAAGAATGGGCCACCAAATACGTTTTCACGAAATCTTTTTCCACCAAACAATTTTTATGGCATTAAATTTCAGGTGAATATTTTGAAAATGTGTAATAGAGGGCACCGTTACCAATGGTTGTGCACAGGATAAATCAGACGTTTTTCATTCGATTAACATCTTAAATTTAAGAGTCTATAACTACCCCACAACGTCAACTTTGCAGGGATATAAATAAGGCCCAGGTGAAGTCGCTATTAGTGGCACGGACAAACTTCAGACTGCTTTTTTGCGTGGACAGGTATAGCTACTTATCCTGCTGCAGAGTTAGCTCAACTTGCAGCTTTGTCATTCTAACACTTGATGACTGAAGTATCAATCTGGTGTACAAACAGGTCTTTTCAATTAAAGTAAATATTGTCAGTTATGAATAATACTCGCGAGCAAAGCCGCGGGGGACTGCTAGTCAAATATAAAACCTTAGACTTTTGTATCACTATGCTTAAGTTATCTGTAGTGACATGAAAAATTTGCGTTGTTTTCTGCCAGAAGACTGGACTCCAAAAAACTGCAGTCTCGTTAATGTCTTCCATTGGCCAAAAATCTCTTTTTCTGCCGCGAATACATTTTGCTCTTTTTCACCCCTCAGTCAGTGCCTACGTTGCAAGGGAAAGCCACCCTAAAAAAATTAATTGTTCAAATAGACAATTAACTCTTCTGCAGCCTACCACTAAAATGTGCGTATGTATTATCACAGCTGTTCACTGTCGTCTTGTATTACACGGGATTCAAACCAAAAATCTCCTTTCGGTGTTACCAAAAACTACGCCAAGACAGGTTGTCGGAATTTAAAAAATAATAATAATGTGTATGTTTGTACAAGCCCGTGCTCAAAGAGGTATACGTACCAGTAGGTCGGCAAAAAGTAAGCACATTAAAGATATTTCTTCGTGGTCATGCCTGCGTCTCGAAATTTCTGGAACTTTATCTCTACACTCCCTAAATTGACGAATTTTGAGAAACCACAAAATAACTCCTAAGGTATTTACGTAAGCTTCATTCCAATTCCAAAATCATCTGGATACCTCGGCAAGTTAAAAAGATACAGAAGATTTATTTAACAAAATAACTATCATTTTTTTATTACGCTCAGAGGATTAGTTTCAAAAACCTCTGTAACTGCTTTTTAGGGATACGTAAAAGCTTCATTCTGATGCAGAAAAAAAACACTCGATATCTCAGCGTGTTTAAGAGTCATAGAGCATAGATTAAAACATATTTTGTTTTTCATCCCCTAAATTTTAGTATTAGGAAAGTTGTAAAAATTAGTTAATAAGTACGCATTTTCGCATACTTCATCCTGACGTGATAATCGCCTCTGTATCTCAAAGTGTTTTAGAACTTTATCAAGATATAGTCAAAAACCCATTTTCTCTCTTTTAACCCCTTTATTTTCAAATTTCGATAAATTCCTTCTTAGTGGGTGCCTACGGCGAAATGGGAAATTACCCATAAAATTCCATGTCTCTAGGTCTAGCGGTTTGGGCTGTGTGTTGACGAGAGAGTGAGTGGGGAACTTCACTTTACATATTTATTTTTAATTACCTATGAATGTGTATCATTATTTGTTTTTGTAGCTATGATCTGAAAAGTAATAGTAAAATGAAAAATAATTTCGTTATTCTATGTTCTATATGTAAGCTATTCAGAACCGTTATTAAAATTTTCACGAAAGCTTGGGAAAAAAATCTTGCACGCATCAAAATTTTAGTCACACAAATTTGTTCAGACATTGTCAAAATTTTACCAAAGCAGCGCCATTAAACGAAGAACCCTTTGTCGTCGGCAAACGTGTTACGGCGTAACGGGAACTTGAAGGGACATAAAGGCGGTAACGTGATCAAAGCGCCGGCCGTATCGGGGACCACGTGACCTTAGCTGGCTGTGCACCCCTGACCTTATCGAGAGCTCGCCCGTCTATTATGTGATCCACCCCCTCCTCCTCCCCCACATACAAGCCAGTAAACCTCGTTCGCCTGGTCGCTGGGCTGGAACTGGCCTGACGGGTCGTCAAAGGGGGCAATTCGTCAAATGGGGCAGATGCTGTCCCTTCCACCCCCGCGGCAAGGGTGGGTGCCGGGAGAATTTGTGTGCTGGCCAAGAATGACAGCGACGCACCACTGGAAAACTTTGACACCCTCGACAGGTCGGCCGTAGAAGTGCTTGTGTGTATCTATAATTTCGTAAGTATTAAGAACTCCGTACAGCTGGCGCGCGAACATTGTAGCAGCGTATTAGGAAAACGTTTATTTTTTCTTTTAATAAATGATACTTAATGAATAATATATATGTTTACCTACGAAAAGAAAACATACATAAAACCACGCTTCTCTATTTTTGTTACGTAGATAGCATGCTTATAAACATAGTTTCAGGGCACCTAAAAATAGCTAAAAACTTTTTTTCAGATCACTGCCACGCAATAAATACCAAACGGAATCGTGAAACAAATATAGAGAGGCACCGCAGGACTTTACTTAAATAAAAATTTAGGATTAACACATAAAAGTCCCATAGGAAAAAGCCATCGATAGAAATACCGCCCGCGGTTTTCGCGCCCGACTCATAGGGCGATAAGGTTGTGGAATTCACCTTACGTAAGTGATTGAAAATATCCTTGTGGGGCGCCACACGTACTGTCAGTCAACATCGTATGTCACATGGGTACTCGGTAATTGGGGGGGGGGGGGCTCAGTCTGCTGTCAATTAATAGTGCGAAATTAGCAGATCTCTACAGTTAGTGACTTATCTAAATTACAAGAAGCTCGCTTTTTATATTGACTTTTTTACTGTAGCAAAGTATATTCACTAGTAATAAAAACTTTTCTCAACAACCAAATGAATAATAACTGACAAACATTTTTCCGGTTTTTTCCAAGTCTCTTAATAATGAATAAAATGTTACACCGATAAAGTATTCAATGAGAACACACGTTGCTTGTTAATTGTGTAATTTTTACAGTATACACTGTTTACGCACTTATGATATAAAATAACCATTGGAACGGTGGTAAACCCGAGCGTGGCAGAGCATTTCCACCTGATTTCGGTTTTCTAGTGTTTTCCGAAATTACTCCAGGCGAATGCTGGGATGGTTGCTTAAACATGCCATGGCCGAATCCTACCCTTTTTACTCGGTATTCCTCCATCAAGGCCTTGAGCCCTTCATTGGGACGTAAAGTATTCATATAAATAAATAAGTGATAAATATTAAGAATAGCTACACATTTTATACAGGCCAAAATATTGATTTTAGAGGCGTAGTTTACTGGCGAAAAATGTTTGTGTAGTGGTTAGAAAGAGTCCTAGGTAACAACGCTCGTTAGGTTACTTTATGGTAGTTTGGGTTAGGTTAGGTTACTTAACCTACAGATACCTATTCTAAGCTAACATAAAATAAACCGACAAATTTTTTTACGTAAGTCTTTCTTTAACTATTATAGAAACAATTTCAATTATTAAACTACCCCTGAAATCTATTTTTGGTTGGTATACGATATGTAGCAATTTTTTGTATTTACTTAATTGACAAACATCCGCGAGCCTTGCGCAAGAGCAGACAGGACAAAGAGGCTTGATGTGAAACAATAACGAGACTATATTTTGAAATCCTTGAGACTGGAAATGTGCGTAGCTTCAAAATAACAAAAAACGGATAACATAATCAGCGAGAAAAATTAATTGAATCGGAAAAAACCAAATGAGCTATATTATAGAAATAATAGGCAGTTCTTGAATTATGTTGTAAAATGTCATCCTACGAAAAATTCTTTCACATACCATGTCTGCCATAGCATCTATAGCGCCTCAGCTTATGTCATATATTAAAAAGTAATACGTAGCAGCTCAGTTACTAGACGGTTTATTTACTGTTTTTTTTTTTTTTTTTTTGCTAATTTTATGACAAGATCACGTTTTGGGACGACTATACGGATTGAATTAAGGTAAGTTTAAAAAACATTTAAATTTAGATATACGACGTTTTTTTTCATAAATAAATAAGTAATTTAAAATGTTTACGTACAATATAAATATTACCGGTGTGCTACTCTTGACAGTATAATCTGGGAAAACATTTAGGCCAGTTTAAAATTGAAATAAGTTAAAAAATAATAATAATTTCTAGTCTATGCGTTTTCGAAATCTCGTGAATGACTTTAATGAAACACGCGCCATAGAAATTTCCGGCAATTAACCTTTACGCTTTTCGTTTACTTGATACATATTTCCATAAATAGTTTTATTGTAGTTTAAAATAGGCAAAACAACAAAATAATAGCAAGTAAGTGAGTAATAAAGGACACTTAAAATAATGTTTTCAATTTCCATTCCACTTTTCATCACGTTGGCTAGTTAACAGTTAGGGGTGGAGCTAAGAGTGATTTTTGTGGGTGAGGGGTGGAGGTTGCGGGAAAGAGGTTTACATAACAAACTAAAACTAATTACTTTGGAAAAGTATCATACATCTATATCTCAGAGGAACCTCGCATATACCAGCCGTAACTAGTAGTTTTCCACTTAATAACTGTCGTTTTTCAAGTAGCATTGACAACTAATAACCTGGGAAATAATGTCGCAGTGTAATAAAGAGAGACCAATATTTTTTCTCCAATAGTTCACCCTATTTTAATTAAAAGGTAGACTACTTCATATTTTTCATGATAAAAATCTTCCCGCTATTTGATGGCTTGTATTGCTAATTTTTAGACCCAGTGATATTTCGTAAAAGGGATTTTGCATCAGTTTGCCTCAAATTCTTGTGTGCATATGTGTACTGGTAACTCTTAGTATCCCGATGTTCATACCGTAAACCACAGATATGTGGTGTCGCAGTACTCTTGTTCCGATTGGCTCAGTTGTACGAGCGACTCTGCACTAATACGTTCTGCCAATAACAGTGAAGTAGAGCTGCACGTGTTCACGCAAGACATTGGAACAAATCGTTGAGAAAATCTTTTCACCAAAAATCACTGGGTCTACTAATATTTAGAGACCATGATTTATCACGGGAAAGTTAATCGTTTGTTCGACTTCAGTGTAATATGTCCGTGTCAGAGATTCTTGTTATTAGCATTAAGTTTAATTCTACTACAGACTAGAAAGAAAATGTGTTTCTTATGGGAGAGTTTGGCGCAGGGAAAATGTCTGCCCTAGTTTAGCTGCAATCCAAAAGGGACCAGAAAAATACGAAACTGTAGTAAAATTAAATTTAAGTAGGCTTAGAAATGACAGATATAATTTATTTTAATTTTAAAATGAAAATAAACAAATTTCGCGGTTAAATCATCAACTTTATGTAACTTAAAATTCAGGAAAACTCTGTGATTGGTGAGTTCGCACCCCGTACCGATACCAGCGCTCAAGCGGCAAAAGTTTTCCCTGGCCAAACTTTTAACACTGATCTTTCTAATATGTAGTAGAAATAATCTTATTAGCATGTCCCCATCTGACAGGGACAACGATAACTCTCGTGTGTCGTAACTGTGTGATTGTGTTCAAATAATATGATCTTCCAATCATACAATGTGCAGGAGCTATACTATTTGCAGAATACGCTGGAATGTAAGATTCTTGGTTCACACTTCTCTGGAAGGCGGGCACACAAAGATACGGAGGCGCGGAGCGTGTTCAGCTGAGCATAGACCAGTGGATTCTAACCTCTCGCCAAATAATAACTTGACATTTGCAGGTCTACTGGCGCATGGATGGTGTTGCAGCGTGCCTCGTGTATTCTTTTTAACGTGAAACCGCTTAACTTATTTATATTATGTTTATCTATGAAAAGAACACACACTTGAAACTATGCTTCTCTGTTCAGCGCGCTTGTTGGAAACATGATTTTCGGGCCTCTCAAATTGGCTTAAAACGTTTTTTTTAATACTGATATAACTCCGAAAATATAACATGAATTCTTAAAGTGCAAAGCAAGAGAGGCATGCGTTGGTCTTTACTTCATACTGTTGAATAAAATATTGTGGTCACCGCTTAAAATCCCGGAGGACAAAACTAAAACCAAAATCTTGTACGCCAGTTTGGCACGCTGCGGATAGAGGCGATATGCTTCTCGTCAAGCGTAGGACACTGGCTCTTATTGATACGCTGTTCCCATACGCCAAAGGTGGAAATTCGACACCGGCGAAGACCCCTCCTAATTATCAGAGTTCCTCAACAAAATCTGTAAATCGCTATAAAAATAATCGTTGTGAAGAATACTTGTTGAGTTGTATACATTTTAATTGCCTACGTAAAAACGAAACTTGATGTACTTTAAGTGAATAGTCAGACCGTGGGAAGATGGGTTTTATTCGCCTGCCGTAAAACAGACATTTAGGACTTGTGTGATTACCTACGTTTCAGAGTGCGAACTTTGACATTCTCTCCCGCAGCTGGCTGGTTGGTGGTGTTACGATTAAATCTGCTAAATGGTAGCTTTATCCCGCTTGGTGCGAAACATGAGTTATGGCTCGGACAAATAATTTTGTTTAGCAACCAACCCACGGGTGTATTTTTTACGCTGAATTCACGCTGCGGCATCATCAAATATCAAACCGCGTAGTATCGGCTTAAATATCTACAAACATTTAAACATATATTAACTTTACGATTAAAACTGAAAATCGGCGATCTCTTTGTTTTAGCCCCTTTCAGTTATTTTTCGAGTCTGTTTATATGAATAGATAAATAACTTGAAGATAAAGTACAGAAGCTACAGAATGCTTGTCTGCGGCAAGTCTAAAATTAAAAAAAAAAAAAAAAACTAATAATTGCAACGCTCTCGTTGGGTTAGAAATGGACAACAGAAGACGGCGACAGTTTGAGGACAGATTACTAAAATTTCTGAACTTTTAAATTTTCTTTACTTTTAAAATTTTTTTTTTAAATACGAAAATATTTGGAATGGGTTTTTATATGTGCCAAGTAGTTACATGTTACGTGTAGTCTGAATGTAAAATTTTAAATTTTATTTTGTTCATTGCTTTTTGCGTCTTGTAAGAACGAAAAACATGCAAATGTTGACTTTGAATATTTATTTTTGCTAGAGGAAAATGTATTCGCAAGTAATATCTACAAAATTAACACTATCGCGGATATGTGTCCCGCCCGAATACCCTTGAGCAGCGATAATTTAATTGCACAGGTGGAAAATATGCAGAAAAGTTTTGTGCATTGGTACACTCGAGTTTCGCGTTAATACTGTTAGTAATATTTGGTTTTGAAGTGCACCAGTGTGAAAATTTAGTTTTAGCAATGTTGGAGGGCTACGAGAAATTATTTGTATAAGGTGCGTGATGTCTGAACTCTGAAGTTCCTTCTCGTCGAAGGTGAGGATTCTTTAACGCTAATTTGCCACTCTGGGTGCATATGGAATAGTTTCATATAAAACGCTTGATAATATGCGTAGCATTTATCCTTAATTTTAACCTAAGAGTATGCCAGAATGGATGTCCATTGTTAACACGGATGCACAGGATTGCGTTATTCACGAATTTTAAATAAACACGTCTTAACTATCTTAGCTATTTCGCGTGTCATGTTATTTGGTAACTATTAGAAAAATAATACTGAAATTATAAAACACGTAAACAATATTTTTAGAGTACAAAACTCTGATGTGTTTAAATTTCTACGACAAACGCGTTTACATATTCACCACAGGCGCAAAAAACATGTTTAAAAAAAGTAAATAAAAGGTATTCCTTAAGAGGTTGTCATACTTCTGGTTATCACTAACAAGGTTTATTGAAGTATTGAGGAACTAAGATTTTGTTATAAAAACATTCCTAATAAGAAGTTAAATCATATTTTAGGTTGCAAAATATTGCTATTGTGGTGCGTAAGCGGTGCATTAATTCTGACTAAGTAAGTTCACATTTCCGGTGAAGAGATTTTTAGTTTTCGTAAATTGTGTTTTAGTATTATTGTTTTTTAAATAAATGTTTTCAACGTAAACGTTATATTTAAGTTTTACAGGTTTTTACGGTCAACTTAAAATGAGACGAATCTACTAAGCGCGTTAATTTTGTAGGTCATTGTTAAATTTATAAGTTAGAAGATTTCTATGTTTGTTCAAGAGCGTTCAAGTGGGAAAAAAATCGTAATTTTATGTTTGTATGAAATAGTTTTGGCTTCGTAGACGTTTTTGAAAAAATAACCTTTTATTAAACAAAAATAGCTCAGCCAGTTTTCCCACAGTGGCATTTCAAAGTCAAATGTTGCATGTATTTCGTTCTTATCCACCGTGAAAACCAACAAACGTAATTAAATAATTCGTATTGAAACTACGTATCAAGGGCTACTTCCTGATGTGTATAAAAACATTGCAACATATTTTATATTAAAAATGTAAAATGTGACAAAAAATAAAAATTTTATAAAATACAAACATATTTTAATATTGTGTTCTAAATACGTCACGCAGTTGCCTGTGAATTGTAGTTTTAATATGATATTTTGTTTTTAGTTTCATGTTTATTGGTTTTCACGTAGGAAAAAAAAATCATGCGAATTTTTACTTTAAAATTCCGTTATGGAAAATCTGACTGAGTGAATTTGTTAATAAGAGGAATGTGTACTCTCAAGAAACATCTACAGAACTAACACTATTTTATACAAATATAAAATATGATATGTCTCTGTTGAACGCTCATAAAATACATTTTTGAGAGTTAGAATACATTAAAAATATTGCCATAAACAAAAACGAATAAACAATGCTTTCACATCGCAGTTCAAAAAATTTTCCTTCCACTTGAAATAAATTATAGGGCCTATAAAAAAAAGGGAAAGGCAAATTCATGGGTCTAGAAGTAAATCGAAAGTCGTTATTTAAAATTAAGTTACTACACAAGAAATTCAATGAAAATGTTAATATTTTATAAGTAGAACCTGTAAATTAAATTTAGTTTCCTGTTGCTGTCTAATGTTGAGTACTTTGACTGCAAGGATAACATTTAATGACTCAAAATCTATTTAATTTGGCGCCATTGGGTTAACTACGCGATAGTCGCGGGGTCAGACCTCTCGCCTCCCACCTAAGCGGCCAGGGTTCAATCCCTGGCGGGTTCTGGCCCGGATTTTTCGCATATGGGAAACGTGGCGGACGTTGCCGTTGGCAGGTGGATTTTCTCGGGGCACTCCCTTTTCTCCCGCCTTTATCATTCCGTCGCTGCTCCACACTCATCTCACCCGCACCTAATCCATTCTTCGGGCCGGACGGGCGATAGACATGTCTGGCTAGTCGAGCAGCCGGCCCAACATTCACCTCGGTCTTCTATTATACACAGTGTGACCCTGCCTGCTGCCCAAGGCGGGGATACATGCATTTTCAATCATTTGGTTCAGTCCGTACCCTCGAATTACATGTCAACATGCATATTCCGATTTTTCAAACTCGATAATTGTCTGCGTCATTATATTGAACTTAATGTGATAGTTTAAACAGCAAGAAACACACGGAGGAAAATGTCCAACAGAATCGTCGCTTGATCGAAGGTAACCATTCGTATTTAAAGTACGTCGCTGTGTTCTAAGATGGAGGTCAATGGCAGCTCGAGGGTTGTTGGCAGGTAGTGCACAAGTTGCCGAGAACTGTACACACGTGTGAACGTGCCGCTGTATACCAATGACCATGAAACATCTACTGGCTACTTGTGTTGTGACCAGTCAGTAATAAGCGGCACCTACATGCCAGTGTGTTAGTGGCTGTAGCGTCAACTAGCGCACAATCCTGTACAGTTCTCTGCAATTTGTGCCCTATACCTGCTAACAACAATAGAGCCACCACTGCTGGATTCAAAAGTTACGATAAAGGGGACAGAAAAAATATTTTATTGTCACCCCAAAAATTTCAGCTAGTTCTAAAATATTTTTTCCCCAGTGAATCTACCAGTACAATACTGTGTGCGTTCCTGAACGACTTATGCCCGAGATTTGTTAACACGAAATATAAAATTAAAAATATTTTCTTCACTACTTAGACAGGAAAGTGGTTAATGTAGATAAAGGTTACTATACGGGGTGGAACGGTGCCGAAATATATCACTAGGGACGGGAGTTTCTGGTGAAAAGAGTTTTGGCCCACTTTGTTTCAGTGCCTTACGTGCACACCTGCAGCTCAACTTTATGGCTATTGACAGAGTGTTTTTGTGCAGAGTCGTTATTTATTTGACTGTGCCAATCAGTACACGGATAACTGCCACACATCACGTCTTTGATTTGCGGGTTTAACTTCCACACGCTGGGAGTTATAACATCCAATCATTGACCACGAAGCAGAGCTGCAGGTGCGCACGTAAGGCACTGAAACAAAGTGCTGCAAAAATCTTTTCGCAAAATTTCCTGTCTCTATATATAACCATTAACTTTTCACTGTATTCCTAAAATTGAGAATATAGTTTATCATACAAAAAAAATAATACTGGTACAGAAACTCGTAAAAATATTTTTCGTAATAAAATGAAGTTATCAAAACGGTTTTTGCTAAATAAAATTTGCTATGAATTCTTTTTACTGCAGATAATGTAATGTTGTAACACTATTTAAGTTAATATTTATATGAACAACGATTTGATAAATCCTAAAAATTTTGTTAGGTTGTGGGGCAATCTTGACGTGCGAACGTAATTTAAGTATAACTCATGACGAACCAAACTTTTTCTCGAAGTGTTGAAACTAATTAAGTACAGTACAACTCACAGACAACTATAGTTTGTTGTAGCCACTGGTCAATGTGGACCTCACCAAATGTTTATGTAGTGGTTACCATGTTTTTGCAGTCACTGCGAAACGTTACAAGGGTCAGAAAAATATTTTATTGTCACCATAAAAATTTCAGCGAGTTCTAAAATATTTTTTCCCCTAGTGAATCTACCAGTACAATAGTGTGTGCGCTCCTGAACAACTTATGTCCGATATTTGTCAACACGAAAAATAAAATTAAAAATATTTTCTTCACTACTTAGACAGGAAAGTGGTGAATGTAGATAAAGGTTATTATAGTAATCGATGAATAAGAAAATATTATTGGTACCAATTAATACGTGCTAAGGACTACGTTCTTACGTTCTTTTTGATCACTCAGTGCGGATATCCTCTGGTGTATGTGTCTATATATAAGGTTACAAAAACATCGGTAGGAACATGCCACCTCTTTTTTGTTCTCGATGCAGAGAATGCTTGTACTACGCAATAGTTGTGCAGTAGTTTAAGATCAGCGTATTACATAATGTTTCGTTACTGACATTTAGGTTTTATTAATGATACTTTTGAAGGATTCTTGTAATGGGGCCAAGTTACAAACACTATAGAACTATTTTGGACATACGCCAGTGCAGCAAACGGTGTGTCACGGAAAGCCAGAAAATACACACAAACAGACAAGTAAACAAATAAAATGAGGTATTTGCAACTGACAAACAAAGGTAAACATAAACAACTCCACAAGGAATTCTGTCAGCGATTTACAAGCAAGCAACACAAACGAGCACCCAAGCACCAAAAAAACAAACCCAGGAAAAAAACTTAGATTATTCAACAAAAATAATTCCGTCAGTATGCACGAAACAACGGACAAAAATAATTACAACAACAAACAGACAAAACAAAACGAACGAGAAAAAACTGTATGTTGACGACACAGCAGAAACACATACAATTTGATAAAAGCGAACGGAAACAAATAACAAAGTAACTGTGGACAGTAAGGTAATGAAAAAAAAAACAGACGAACACAACGGTCTCCTAGCGACAAAACATAATGGGAGGTTTCGGAAACTGCAATGTCTCCGTCTTCATGCACAAGCACAGTCCGAGGAGCACCTGCAGACTGAGTATGGGCACTATAAAACAAGGAGTTTATATACTAAATACTTATATTAATATCAGTTAATAATATTTAAACGTCGATTAGAAAGGGTGGATATCTTCCTTACGAGTTACTTACTGTACGACATTGTTCGCATGTAAAGATCTCTATCCCATTTTGGATAGAGAATTAGCTCAGGTATTTCTACCTTTTGAGACGGTATCGTAATCTTATTGAAGTGTGGATAATGTTGTTTACAGTGACAGTACATAACCTGTGCAGTTAGCACGTCAAAATACATGTTCGCAGTATTGTCTATGGTCTCCTGTAGTACTGTAACGCTGCAGCCAACGCTTTGCGTGCATTTTTAACAACTACGTCTCATAGACAGTTTCAATAAGGGAAACATTTTTATTACAAAGCTTACATAACTAAATTAAACATCTTCAAATGATCCAATATCCCGACAGCAAAAAAAAAAAAGTTGAATCTAAATAAAGTGTGGCCACCTCTGTTATTTTAGTAACAGTTTAAGGCATAAACCACCATTTGGTGTGGATTTGAAGACTCTAATAACGTAAATCAATGTTTGGTGTATTTTAGTTTCACGTAATTCGGTTTCCGATATTTTAATAATATATTTTTTTTAAAACTCAAAAATTCAAAGGCGCGTTACTTCCTAACTATATTTAATTATAAATGTATATATTAAGTATGTCACATATTAATTTAAGTTTATAGACTGGGTTCATATAGTGGTGGAGCCATTGTTTTATAAATTAGAGACCTGGAAAATTCGCAGATTCAACGACCTGTGGGCAAGCCTCCAAGAATATCTACGTACTCAAGCAGACAACAGCATGTTCATTAGCTGCTCGCTGACAAGGCGGAACAACACAATTTGGCCTCCAGTTACTTGCTTCTATATGATTGGCTCAACGCTCTCCAGGAGGAGTCAAATAAAGTAAGAGCCAAAGGAGAAATTGACACGAATGTTGTTTGAATTCTTGCTTGTGTCCAAAATACAACCGCGAAATTTTCCGGTCAGTATTTATAATGTAAAGACTCCGCTATCTGATTGAAGTAACCTTCTTAACTCAGTGCACGGGACAGTATAATTCAACAGCTTTAATCTAATACATTTAATAATAGTAAAAAAATCTGTAGAAGCCACGAGCAGTCTTAATTTCTCTTATTAAAGTGCATCATTGACTGATCTAAAAGAACAGACGTATTCTATTGATATTTATTCCTACCTCATCTCATAGTTCATGGTTTCACTAAAGATTAACAGAGCTTAAACCAATTTCAGAAGACTCATAAAAATGTGCATGGTGAAATTAATGACACCTTTGGCTCGCAAGTGCAAAGCATTTATAAGGTAGCATGAAAACACGTTACTGAAATGACTTTCACGTATGTTGAAGTGGATTATAAACACGAACAACTATTAAGAACGTTGCGTGTCTAAAAATTAGTTTCAATATCTCGTTTTAACTTCGATGGTTTCTAGGGCGAAAAACTGCAGAAAAAAAAGTTCTCAGAATCAGTTTTAAAAACTAAATTTGGTGTTGGGAAACTTCATAATTGTCACTAGACACGCCTCTCACTTTCGCCTTTATTAGGGTATAATGAAAAAAACAGAGTCGCCGCCCAAAGTCACGTTCAGTCGAGTTGCAGGCGGAGAGACTGCATGCCAGTCGTGCGTCTTGTACATAAAGGCCATGGAACAAGTAAGTGCTAAGCATGAATTGACCTTAGAAACACTCTACGATGAATAGAAGACACGGATACGTATCGGTGGGCCGGAAACGTGACACTTCAAGTTGATCTACAATGGCAAGTATCAGCCGGCTCTACACTGTAAAATTATTTGTAAATTTATTGCCCCGATAAGGGGATTTGTGCATGGGTTTTTCGAAATTTGTAAAGTGGAGATACGATGCACATTTAATTCATTGCCACATTTTTTGTTGCATAATGTGCGTTTTACATTTTTAGAAAGGGATTTTTTTTTTATTTTGCTCCTTAGAACATGTATGTTTTACTGAGAAACTACATACAGAGAGTATTAAAGTTAATGTGGTTCTTGTTAATGAACAGGATAGTATTAATTTCAACAGGTTTATGGAGACAAATTGGAAATGATTTTCCAGGAAGGTACTATAAAATTTTTTGTCATAAAATTACACAAAACCGTAACACCCTAGGCAAGTAATAGTTAGCCAAATCACTAATGCAATTATCTGAAGTTATTAAGTTAACATTTTATTTTCGCCTCCATTCTCACTTATTAAGATATGACACGAACACGTGTTTTGTAGCTGCCGTTCTGAAAGTGTGTTTGAACTCATAAAATTCTCACAAACACCTCACAAATGTAGTTCCAGTTACACATTTTGCGATAAATATATGCAAACTGAAGCCGGCAATCACAGTGGTCAAGCGACATGTGTCTTGTACTTTTATTTGTTCACCACAGGATATTGCCTATCCTATAGTTGATCTTGCATCGTTGGTTAAAAGATCCTTCAAAGTGTGGAACGCGAACGGTCCGCCAACATCACCAGTTAGATGAGTACACAGTAGCTTACAGTCCAGTCTTCTGTTGGATAATACGGAATTAGCTGGTCTCTACTAGGCATGTGTGTCTCTACTTGAAATCTGACACTAAACTAGCCCTAATGAACATATGTAGGTACTAGCTGCCACGACAAACGTTGTTTTGTCTCATAAATAAATTATAAATATATACTAAACAATTGCACTTAGGAGTATAAAAATAGATAAAAACCTATTCGCAGACCTACCGAATGTATATACAAAATTTCATTGAAATCGGTTAAGCCGTTTCAGAGGAGTATGGAAACAAACACTGTAACCCGAGAACTTTATATATATATATATATATATATATATATATATATATATATATATATATATTAGATTTTTAATGAATGTGTATGGCTGATGTTTGAGGGCGCAATAGCGCGGCAGATTGCACGTCTGTGTCTATGTTCAGGAAATGAAAGATTTCGCCGAGTTAATAGACCTCAAGGTTACAATCCACTGTCCTGTGTATACTTCCTCAAGCCACAGTCATTTGTCTATTAAGCTGCTTGTCACTGACCCCGCAGACAATGAACGAATAGACGGGGATTGAGTGTGCGTACATAAGCCACTAGATTAAGAGTTGATGATTTATCGCTGGAAAATTCGACAGTTTTTTTGGGGTTCAACGTGCGTTCAGCTAACCTAGAGGTTATTGGCTTTATCTTATGTTTGCCAATAAGAATACCTGTATTGTAATATTCGATGCTTGCTATTGGTCTGCAGACAGCTGGGTTTTGTCAGACGTATATCACCCAATCAATTATACACGTTGCAAGACACTGCAGCATTTTCAAGGGATGTGTAACGACAAAAATAACTTCATGATATGCGAACATCTCTGAAGGCCCTGTCACACTGTCAAATTTTTGTCTCCAACTATATTTTACAATGAAGTTGGAAGACGAATATTTGACGAAATGTAGTCATCAAATTTTTCCGTCAAATAAAGTTGGCCGATTACTGTCAAGTATGTTTGAAGACATGTCGCACTGTCAAATTTCGTTAGAGCTCGTAGCCTGTATGTTTGGTTATGTTTTAGAATAAATGTAAAAGTTTTGTACAGATGATTTCAATTTAAGAGCATTCAGTGTGTAAATTATGATAAATAAATTGTTCAGCGGAAAAACTTCCCGAAAGAACAACTACTTTAATTTTTTTGCAATATTTCTAATAATTAATTGTATGTTAATTTACTTTAATCACAAATGCACGGACTCTGTAGACCTACATTAAAATATTATTGTGATATTTTTAAAGTAAACATCCAACTCGTCGATTAATTTCAATTGCATTTGATTGCTTTGTCTTTACTTAAAACTACAGCAATATTTTCGATCCAACTCATCACGGTGTACGAATTAAGGTTATGATATTTCAGTTTACAAAGGGCGTGATTGTGATTGGCTGAGCCAGCCAACATTCAAAAAATTTTCGAACCCGTCCAGTTCTCAAATATAAGATGAAAACGAAAGTCATCAAACTTCCTCCAACAAATATGGCCGCGATAGTGACGTTTTTGTGACGTGACTTCCATCCAACATTATTTGACCAAATTTATTTGAAGCTATTGGAAGGAAAAAATTAGACAGTGTGACAGGGTCTTAATGCAGGTCATTAAACTCCCGAAATTTTCCTTTCCGTGTTCTAGGAAGACAAGGACAACCCCGGAAAGGCTTGGTCCCCCACACAAACTGTTCCGAGATGGCAGCCCGTGCTAATTAGAATGTTTCCGAGTGTTTGAACCGACAGAGCCGAGTCGGCGCGTTGGGAGGGGATCGGTTTATTTCCTCGGACGACGCACCCCCGACTCGGAAGGGTTTCTCTGGCGCTCTCGGAGTGATTAGCTTCGTAATTACATTTCCTCCTCCTTAAAGGCAATAAACCATTGTGCAGGGATAACAGGCTTGTTGACTGGCGCCTCGCTGCTCGTTGGCCAGTTGCCGAGCAGGGGGCGTGATCATGCTATAGGCGAGGTCGTGCACGCCCTGCTTCAGGTTCGTACGAAAACCTTACTCGATCTACTCGATTGAGTAGACCTCACTATAAAACCGTTAAAAAACCTTGTGTGAGTACCGTCTAACTGAATTCGAAATCCCTCAATATTTAACTCGATCTCTTCGCCGGATCTACTAAGGTCTATCATTCTTGGGATAAGGGTAGATAGCCGCCATCAGACGAACGAACGAGTGAAGGTAAACTAACACAGGCTCTCGCGTATGTAGGCACACAGAAGAACTGTTTTAAGTAGTTAACTCTTAACACTTTTATACAGTACTAGCAGACCCCCGCGGCTTTGCTCGCGAGTATTATTCGCAACTGCTGGTAATATTTACTTTAATTGAAGATCCTATTTGTACTCAAGATTGGTACTTCAGTCATCAAATGGTAGAATGTCCAAGCGGCTAGTTCTGCAGCAGGATAAGTAGCTATAACTGTCCACGCGAAAAGCAGTCTTAAATTTGTCCCTGACATTAACGGCGACTTCGCCTGGACCTTATTTATAACCCTGCCAATTTGACGCTGTGGGGTAGTTACAGACACCTAAGGTAAGAGGTGAATCGAATGAAAAACAGCTTCTTTATCCTGTATACATCCATTGGTGACGGTGCCTTCAATTACATATTTTCAACATATTCACTGGAACTTTATTGCTATTACAAAGTTTCAGTGGGTAAAGGTTTCACGGAAACGTATTTGGTACAGCAAACTTAATATTAGTTAGATGATCTATCGTCGTTTTACTGCCAAAAGTGACCCAGTCAAAATGAGATAAAATGATATAAATGCTAGGAATATGTATATATTGTTCACGAACAATTGCCCAAGTTTTAAGTATATTCGTCATTTCGTACTGTTGCGTCATGGTATAGAAACGTACCACATTTTTGTTAATATCTACAATTTAATAGTGTTTTTAAACAAAATAACATTTATGACTTAATCACTTATGGCAGTATACCGACGATATGTCAGCTGATGTTGTTTTAAACGATTACATGTAAATTGCACTAATTCGATCTGCCTTGTAGTTATTGTGTGTCAGAATTG
Source organism: Medauroidea extradentata (assembly GCA_003012365.1). Lineage (NCBI taxonomy): Eukaryota > Metazoa > Arthropoda > Insecta > Phasmatodea > Phasmatidae > Medauroidea > Medauroidea extradentata. The sequence continues at coordinate 41,426 of PNEQ01100388.1, read as the reverse complement.
AACGTTCGCACGTAGCTTTTAACGAAATTCGAGCCCAGAACCTACCGGAATTTAGACCTGAGTAACAAACAACTGCGTCATGTAACGTCGAAATAATTCATGAAAATAAAATTTTATTAAAAAATAACTAAAATATCTGTGTCCTGGGCTCATAGAGGTTGTACAACACCGCGTCTCGATAGGTTACTGTAGAGTGAAACACCTGTACAGGTTGTTTCTCGCTGCTCGTTCCTGCTTTTTCGGATCGTCTGCCTGGAATATTGAACAACTTAGTTTTATTCTTAATAATCACGTTTCTTACAAAGAAAAAAATGCATACACGTTTTTTTAAATATTTTGGTAAGCATCACTCTGACGCGAACAACACCTCAATATCGCTACTGGTTAAATAGATATCGTGGGTTGATAGAAAACAAATTTCGAAATATTTTAAATTTACATCTTAGACATTTGTATAAGTATACAACTGAAGTGTAAATCACATCGCTAGCCCGTTCAGTCGAATCAAAATCGATCATTCACTAAATAAACACATGTCACCCCTGTGCAGTATTGAGAAATCGAATTTCGAAAAATCTGAAAACCGTTTTGCGATAATTTCTGTAATCATCATCATGAAGCAAAAATTAATTGTGTATCTCGACGGGTTCGATAGATATCGAGGATTTATCTAAAACACATTCAAGGTCTTTTCACCACCTAAAAGAGAATTTTTCGAAAAACCCTTGAATCACGTTTTATAATACTTTATTGGTATCTCGTGGACGTACAACACACAACATTAGCCCGCTGGGTTCAAGATATATCGACGATTAATTGAAAACACTTTTCACCACTTTTCACGTCCTTAGGTGGCGAATTTCGGAAATTCCTGAAATTACTTTTTAGGTATTTGAGTAAGCATCAATCCTTAACAAAAATCACGTCGCTGTATAAAAAGCTGTGGGATCGATATATATCGAATGTGAGTCGAAAACTCATACTACCCCTTTTTTTAACCAGTTTAGGGCCGAATTCAGAAAATATATTTTAAATGGTTATTGGAATATTTACAAAAGCACCAATTTAAAGCAAGGAGCACTTCGATATCTCGATTGATTCTATAGATATGGAAGGATAATCGAAAACACATTTCACGTATTTTCACCCCTTTAAATAAAGAATTTTGAAACGTCTTTGAGTCCTGTCATAGACATTTGTAAAAGTAACCAATTAAAGTTAAAATCACGACGATAGCCAATTATGTTTCAAAGATATAGACGATTCATGAAAAACAAATTTTGCCCCTTTTTTACTGTCTGGGGGTCGAATTTCAAAAAAACCTTAAACTACTTTTTGGGTATTTACGTAAGCAATATTTTGAAGTGAATATCAACTCTCTATCCCGAAGGGTTCGTTAGATATCGATAGTTGATTTGAAACACATTTAAGGTCTTTTCACCCCCTTAAATGTTGAACTTCGAAAAATCCTTAAAATGGCTAATATGCATTTTTACGAGTGTCCTATTAAAGTAAAAATCACGACGATTGGCCGTCGGTTTCGAGCTCTATCTACGTTTCTTCGGAAACTCATTTCACACACTTTCACCCACTTAGAGGTCGAATTTCGAAAAATCCCTTCTTAGTGCTCGCCTACGACCTGAAGGGAACCCTCACAAAAAATTTCACGATTCTAGGTCCAGTGGTTTGGGCTGCAGTTTGATATGTCAGTCAGTCAGTCACCTTTCATTTTTATATATAGAGATATATTTCTACTGCGCAGGTGTAATACCGTATACTTACATTGTACCAGTGCAAAATTATATCCTGCGCTATCCGAACTAGTATACGGCAACTTATATATACTACCTTTGCAGATTTCCCCACATTTATTTTTAAATAGGCTTTTATCACACAACTCTTGCAGTTTTCGCTTGTTCGAAAAAAAAAAAAAAAACGTTAAAAATACAACGACTGAGAATATCTACTAATGTGTTCAATACTATGGGGTAGATTTACCTACTACGTTTTCGTAAGTGACTTCGAATATGCTGCTGACAAGGCCGACTACGTCAATGGCGTCGTCTTATCTACATTTTGTTCTCAACAACAACTTCTTTATTTGAATATACTTTGCTTTAATAGGTTGGAACATTGATTTATGGCACGCTGTGTTGACTGTTTGCTAGGCTTCAGTATAACTATGGACCCCTGTACTGAAACAAAAATTTTGTAGGATGTATTCCCAACAAAATTATTTTCTTGTATAACACAAAACAATTTTTTGGTGATTACAATATTTTAAAGGTGCCAGAAAATGTTTTTGTAGTGACCACAATATTAATTTTGCGGTGTGAATAGCCACAACATATTTTTTCTGTATGATTTTCTCGAGAGTAATTTTGCGCCAGCTTGTTTCATTGCTTTACGTAAAAGTCTGCGGCTCTGCTTCTTGCTCAATTATTGAATGTTTTTACTCTCACAAATCGCAGACGTGTGGTGTAGCAACCTTGTTATGATTGGCCCAATCTTCTCTGCACAAAAGCCACTCTGCCGATAACCGTGAAACATAGTTCTAGATGATCACATAAGGCATTGAAACAAGCCGGTGCTAAATTACTTTCAGGAACATAAGGTATCCATGAATATAACATGTCTAGAGAAGATTGTTTACCGCGGGAACACATGACTGTTTGCTGGGTTTCAACGTACGTACTGCTTACCTAAAGATTACTGGCTTTCACTTGTACGTGGGTCTGTTACCCTATTTGACTGAGCCTATGATGATCCGGCTATTGTAATATTTTATGTCTGTTATTGGTCTGCAGGCTGCTACATTGTATCATACGTATATCACCCAATAATACATGTTGCAAGAAACTGCAGTGTTTTGAAGGGAATGTTGACACAAAATATTTTCCTTCATACCATCATCTGTAAATATGTCCATTTTGTGACGTTCTTCTTTCGGTATTGGCGGGTCCCCGTCTGTCTCGGCCACTGATATATCTGGTGCGCCGCTACTAAACATGTGTGGTCGTCTTGAAACAACAATAACCATCCTCCAAACATACAACGCGCAGGACTACTGCACTGTTTTGCAAACTACTATGGCACAAAACATACTTGTGATTATTAAAGACAGGAAAAATTCGTGGGTTCACTGACCTGTAGACTAGTATATGCCATTCGGAAATAAAGTGAGCACTAAAGATTTAACCTTTGAAAAAAATCACTAGCCGTTACTGCATATAAGTCAACATTAACAACAGTTACATTATTGTTTGTATGGTTGGTAGCGAATAACTGCATGTAGTTCCGTGTATTTTCTTATTTGAATACAGCATTAGTGAAACAACATCAATTGCAAACGACCTCTCTGTATTTAATATACTTAAAAATATTAATTTAAGTTTTTACTGACATACGTACTGGCTGTATAATTTTATTTAATTAGCGGCAGCACAAAGCGACGCAACCGAGTCGATTATCGTAGGTATATGCCGCTAATGCTTCGCGCCACAGATGTAGTGTAAAATTTAACCGACAGATGGCACCAGAATTAGGCTTTTGCCGCTTGGAAGCGAATTGCGCCATTCAGTTTTTTGTCCGTTATGTAATGAATATCAGTTTCTTATAAACACATTTAAAAGTATTAGAAGTGACTGTTCATGAATATCAATAATAAATTATGTGAAGTCATTAGTAATGTAAGTTGTTATGTTTTGTGATCGCCAGCCTGAGTATCTGGAGATAGAAACAGCATTTTTCCCTGTTTCACACATTAAGAAAATACGTTATTTATTGTTTCTCTTTACGTGCGTCGTCGTCGTTCATTACAGTATGCTGAACGGAACTTGAATTCTTGAGTTGCGTGTGTCGTGTGTGTTTTTAGTGGGGATTTTAATTTAAAAGTTCGAGTATACTGTGCATGCATTGACGAGATTCGTAACGGTAATAGCGCCGTTAGAGTAGACGCACAGAAACCAGTGTTATAAGACGTTTACTCGCAGGTATTTATAACTAAGATTACTACTGAGTATAGAATATATTTAACACCCGTGCATGAAATGAGTACATATTGTAGCTAAAATTTATCGGAGCACTGTAACGTAACTGTAAACATTGTACAAGTCTACGTAAATAAAAGCACGTGGCAATGTTGAGAAGGTATCAAATAAGTCAAGGGCCAGTTGCGGAAGTAACACGAACGTACAATTGCTGGAATTCTTACTTGTGCGTAAAAGAAAACGCGAATTGTTTAGGTCCCTAACGATTTTACGTAAAGCCAGTGGTTTTTGGTAAAAAGAATTATGCAATATTTTGTGTCAATGCTTCACGTTCATATCAGCAGCTTTGCTTCATGGCTATTGGCAGAATGTATTTACGCAGAGGCGTCGCTTATTTTACTGAGCCAATGAGAATTAAGTTACTGCGACATCACACGTCTGTGATTTGCAAGTAGATCCCCAAGACGTTGAGAGTTAAATACAGCCAATCACTGACCGTGAAACAGACCTGCAGATGTGCACTTGAGGCATTGAAACCAAATGTTGCATAATTCTTTCCACAAAAACTCACTGGCTCTAATTACACATAGAGACCGGGAAAATTCGCGGGTTCACTGACCTCTAGGCTAGCCTCCAAGAATATCTGTGTGCTCAAGAAGACCACAGATGTACATTGGCACAGTGATATGGGCCTTCACTTAGTTACGTTTCTGTTATTGGCTCAGCGACTTCCAGGAACTGTCATAAGAGTCAAGGGCCAATTGCGAAAGTAGCACTTACTTATAGTAGTTGCAATTATAGCTTGTTCTCAAAAGAAAACGCGAATTTTTCGGGTCCCTAATTATTTGAGACTGGAAAAATTCGCGGGTTCACTGATCAGTAGACTAGCCTCCAAGGATCGACGTTTACTGAAGCAGACAACAGCTGTTCATTGGCTGCTCGCTGACACTGTGTAGGAACATTATTGGACGTGAATTCATTTGTTTCTTTATTACTTGCCCATTGCCTTTCAGGAGGCATAAAAAATTCAAGGGCCAACTGCAAAAGCAACACGAACTTCCAGTTGTTTACAGTCTTGCTTGAGTCCAAAGAAAGCGCGAATTTTCCAAATCTCTATCAATCACTGCCCACAAAGAATAACTGCAGGTGGGCACGTAAGGCAACGGAACAAATTGGTGAGATGATATTTACATGAAAACGTCCTATGCCTAACCATCTCTAATGCAGGGATGATCATGGCAGTGTGATTTCTTTTATAGGCTGCCCTGCCAAGAAACGTATTCAACGAATAAAGTATACTGTTTAATGGACGTGATCGTTTAATATTGAGTTCGAAGATGTATGCAGTCTTGACTAGAAAGTGACCCATATATCTACTTAAATCTTTCCTGAGGAATCACCACTCTATGTACAGGTTTTTAATTTTGTTAAAGAGAACATTTGCTGTGTATGCTGCTTTTGAAATCATACGCTTTACAGTGTCACGTGTTATCTAGAGTCACGATTTTTCTCGAAAAGATATTTGCACAATTTTGCTTCGTTGCCATATGTGCTTCACGGATATTGGCAGCGAGTCTTGCTTCAGACACGTCTCATATTTGACTGCACCAATCAGAATAACGTTATTGTGACACAATTCGTCTGTGATTTGCCAGTAGAATCCCAAGAAAATTCAGAGTCAAAACATCTAATCACTGACCACGTAAGCAGAGCTGCAGATGTGCACGTCAGACATTGAAACTAAATGGTGCAAAAATAATTTAGCCATTAAAGCGTAGCTTAAACTAGCTTAAATTTGAAGTTGAGCAGGTCTAACCGTTAAACTTTGAGTAAATAATGAGGTCGCAAATTGTTTTGATTAGGCATGACAATTTAAAAATAGAAACATTTTTTTCTTAACTAACTAAAGCTGTTGGTAGCAATTATAATTAACTGTCGGTTTCCAGGAATTTGGTCATACTAGTAATTGCCTTTAGAGCTTAAGTCTCTTACACGTGTTAGCGTCGGTTGCTCATCGCTGTATTATAGCGTAGCACTGACTGCCTATAAATGTCCATTGTAAATATAATTAGGTGATGACTCACACGAATGTAAAAAAACTGGTACTTGTAAACGCAACGATAGACCTTTCACGAATAAATTAGCACGTATAAAGTACTGGTTATTATTTTCCGTGCCAGAAAATATGAACTGTTATGCCACTCACTGACATACATAATAATGCAAGTAATGACAACATTTTACCGATTTCGAAGACTATGGAGCCCACTATAAAATATGTTAATTTGTACTTATTACAAGTCGATCTTGAAACGTGCTAGTGAAGTAGGAAGATGGGTGGCACAACGATAGGACACTGACAAAGGATATCCGGTGACTGCGTTATGAATGATGTTTTCAAGGAACGCTTTAAACACATCTCGTGTCTCGTAGATGAGGCTAGAGATGTGCTTCTCTCCGGCACGTCTGGCCAACCTAAGGGTACTTGGTGGCAATTCCTTGGATGTTGTCGCGCAGCACCTACCTTTGAAGCTTCGGCTTAGCGCCACCTTTCCCCAGCCCTTCACCACCCTTACCACGTTCAGTCATGTCTGTATATTTAAAGTCGTTTTACACAAAATGTGCGAGTGTCTAGGCTTTAGCCATAGGTCTGAACTGCATTATGGTGGAGTGGTTAATGGTAAGAGTGAGGGTTATGGTTCCATGAAATACGTTATAGTCTAAATACTGTGACAGTACTCTTTTAACATTACATATTAATACACGGCTGTGCTGTACTATTTAGATTTGAGGGAAGCGAGTGTTTATATAATTATTTACGTTAAGTTTATGGTTTTCTACTGAATGATGGGAAAACCTTGATAAATCTTTGACGCGGCCATTATTATCATGATGCCGGAGGTTGAAGACGAATGGCTCGGCTAACGGCGGATGACTCGCCATGTGTTCCAACCCATGACCATCCTGAAGAGCTGGTGACGGCTGGCAAGCTCGTGGAAGGTAGATCTCATCTGCCCTGATACATTGCATTGTTACTGTCTTCAGCGCGAGTGTGCAGAATCACAGAGCTGAGGTCTTTATTAGTGCTGTGCAACCTATAATTGTACTGTAACCGTCGAAAGTTGCTGGTAAGGTTAAGGCTCGGCTTCAGTCACCGTATTGAATTTTATTATTTTTCGCTTTTTTGGAATTCTGAGAAGAAAAATGTTAGATCGGCGACCATACCGCAAATTCTATTTACCTTGAGCTACAATACAAGCATGGCAATATAGCTAGTAATGTATAGTTAGATCGCAATTTGTCGGGCAAATTATGAATATAAAAAAATTGCCACGCAGATTGAGGCGTAATTATAAGTTAACAGCTAAATCACAATACATGTACTGTAGCGAAATGTAAATAGAATTTGAGGTATAATATAATATTTAACATTATTTCTTTTTAGCATTCTAAAAAAGCGAAACTACACATGCCTGCTCTTTGTTGGTAATATAGTGAACTCCGTGTACAATTCCTTCCCAACACTGGGAAGGCAGCAAAATGTTTTTATCACTATATTAAAGTATATACGCATAAATGATGACTAACGACCCTGGTTTTTCGCGAAAAGTATTTTTGCCCCACTTTGTTTCAGTGCCTTACGTGCCCATATGCAGTTCTACTTCATGGTCAGTGATTGGATATTTTAACTCTCTCGAGCCTTGGGATTCTATCGGCAAATTACAGTCTGAGATGTTGCAGAGACTTTATAGTAATTGGCTCAGATAAATGATATATTTTTCTTCATATAGACACGCTGCCAATAATCATGAAGCAGAATTGCATATGTGCACGTAGGGCACTGAAACAATGTGGAGAAAAAGTCATTTAGTGAAAAACCAGGGACCCTAATGATGACTTTCAGAGTGCTCTGGTTACGCCGTGTCATTCCGATTCTCCTCCATGCTCACCTCATACAGCCCCTCACAAGCGCTGAAGATCACCACTTCACTACACATCAAATTAGCTGACTTAGAGCACCCTGCGCCTGTATTGCACTCTGCTAGCTCACGAAGATGAAAGGGAAGCGAGAGTCCCCTGGACAAGCGCCGACTAATACCTCGTCATAAACATTCGACCACGCTGCAAGCATGTAAACAGGCAGATGATTATCACAGCAGTTTTATCGGTGCACGCTTTATTTCTGCTCACTCAGACGTGTCCGGCCGTATCGCTCGTCGATCCGCAGCGTTGCGGCGCGGGGCAGCTCACTTTGTTTACACGCCCGAATTAAAACAAATACCCTCGTGGCAGGGCAACATCGAACAATGCTCGTCAGCCACTCCCCCCTGCCATCTCCGTCACCAGCAGTGATATCATTATGCCGTTGTTATCTAGACCGCGTACAATGTTTGTCGATGCGTGCTGAGTTATATGTCAAACACTGACGCAACTTTGCGGTCCATAAGCAGAAAGTTTGACGCGTAGACGGAAGCTGGTCATGGCGTGCCGCGTAATCGTTACAGGTTCCCGTACATTTCTGCGGTCGCAATTATTAAAACTGGACGCGAGTTTGGGAGGATTCGTGTTTGATTTAGTGAACAGTGGAAGAGATTTTGGTCAACACTTAACATCTAGATATTTAGCGGTGGTGAGTGTTGACATGTTGTGAGTATGGAGTCGGGATGAAGGGGCGGGAGAAAATGGACGTTCCAGAGAAAACCGTCGACCAGCGACATCGTTCGACACGATTTGCTCACGTGAAAATCCGGGAATAAACAGTTCGCCTTGGTGGGAGGAGAGTGCTCTATCCACTGCGCCAACCACGGGCCTCTGAGTTCTATTCACACTCCGGTAGCCATCATGTCTGTCTTCTCATAATTTTCTAAGATTTCGCTTGGTGAATACCTGAGATGTTTTGCTAGTGCATGCAGTAGCTGATTTCCTTCTTGTTTGAGTCCTGTTGGTTCCGTTCCCTTCCGACCGTCGTATCGTAGTCGACTGCCCGTACCATAAATAAAGAGTTACTTTGACCTTGTGTAACTTTGATCAACAAAAAATTTTGGTATTTATGTCATTTATTGAAGAGAGTTTCAAACGTCAACTAAATGGATAATAGGATTTTTTCTTATATAGTCCGCTCCAGTTAATTTTATATTTATACACCAAAATGTCTCAAAACTAATATATTTCGAATGGGCCAAAGTAACACCCACAAAGGTTCAAAACAACCCAGGTTTTCGACTTAACGTTCTGGTTTTTATTCCCAGGTCCGGCTGGGTGCAAATTGCTGTTCGTTTAAAGGTCTCTACACACTGTATTCTACATTTATCTCGTATCGTATATCATGCATGTGTGAGTCAGTAGTTTAGAAAAATACTGATAAATCTGGCGTTAATGTAAGAAAATGAATTCGTAGAAAACTGGACTCTCATTTGGGAGGGCCAGGGTTCCATTCCCGTAATTTCTGTTATCTTGTTTTGCCGAGATTTCGAAAGGCGAGAGCTTGGAAAGTTTTAGTACTACCGAGCACTCTCGCTTCCTGTCTTGTACAGGTATTTTTGAACCTTTGGTTTAGTTTATAATGACCTTTCACTCCCTCTACCTGCATACATCGTAGTGCATACACGATAGTTTCCGACAAGTAACATACATACCCTAGACCATAAAATATTGTGATTTGTGAGTACGAGAATTTCTTAAGAACGTGTCAGTAAATGGAAATAGTAATAAATACAGATGTCCAGAAACTGACCACGCGAATCCTCGGCTAATTTGGAGACAAATAATTTTTTTGTTAAAATTTTGTACTATGATATTTTTCTTGCACAATGTGGCAATATAGCACAGAGTAAATCCCCTCTTTCGCACCACAAATATCTTACTTATCGTACTACTGCTGTTCTGACGATTATATTATGTTCACAGGTTCAAACCCCGAGCAACACAAACGTGAGTCTAAGTTTACGCAACGTAACATACATAAAATAATACCTCGAAGTGTAGCGCAAAAGGGGACTAACTTCGTGCGGTATGTTGCTACATTATACGCGAAAAATGTCATTGTACAACATTTTGGAACTAACATTTTCGTCACTAATTTAGTCCATGATTCGCATGATGTGTTAATTACTTGCGGCAGTTCCTGGACAACCTGTGTGTGTGTATATACATATATATACACACACTCACATACACCAACATATATATATATACACACTCACATACGTGTGTATGTATATATATATACACGCACTCGCATACATACATACATACATACATACATACATACATATATATATATATATATATATGTATGTATGTACGTACACATACACAAGGCGTTTCATAAATAGGGTGACAAACTCCGCAGGCGTGATCCTCACAAAAAACTATGAAGAAAACATGTTTTGCAATTTTCACCTAAACGCAATATTAAGAATATTAAGAGAGTAATGGGCCTCTGAACATAGAATTTTAAAACAGCAATTTTCAAAAATATCGGAAACTAATTGACATAAAAATACTATATTTTCAGCTTTGTTTAATGCTATTGGGATAAGCAAACCAACAGCAAATGCTGGTTGAAACCCATTACATGAAAAGGGATAAGTATAAACCACACTGAAACCTTTAAAATCCAAATATGCAAATGTCGTGTTTTATTCCACAAAATGTAATATACTGTACAAGTTTACCAGGAAGCCATCTTGTGTTTTGCTGTGCATGACACCGTATTCGAGAAAATAAATTAAATTTGGTTTTTGTTCAAAAAGGTTCTGATTCTGTAGATACCAACAAGTATAATTTAGTAAATTATTAATTGTAGTGGGAAAAATTAAGGCATTAATTTTTGTTTGCCATGTAAGACACAGTTTCCTATCCGCAAAGAAAAACCTAACAATGTTATGCACTACTTTGTTTTTAAATGTACGAATGGGGTTTCGCCGCAATCTTGCATAATACGTAATTTTCATATGGTTTGTGTAATGTACACAGGTGTACAGACTGTGCAATGTGAAACACTAAATAATACCTTATTTTGGACAATTTAGGGCTGTAAAACTTATGTTGCTAAATGCACCGGTAGTCTATCAACATTGACGTATGTGGCAATCTATAAGAAGTACATAAAATTACCATACAATACTTATTTTTCCTTGCCCTGCCCTCATGGCGGTAGCTCGAAAAGGTAAACAGCTAATGCAAGACATGAATGAAAATGTTCATTTTTATTTTATGAGATAAATTTGGATGTTCGAAATGAATATAAACAATGAGAATCTATTTTCACAAGTTATATATGTCATGATAGTATGGAAATATGTATGTTAAAGCATTAATACTGATTACTATATTACGTAACACGAAACAGGTATAACTTTATTTAGGTGGAATACCCTGAATGTGCCTCTTCCAGTTTGACTGTCAACTTGGAAATACCATAAAGTACCGCTTTCCCTAATTTCTTACCATGGGAAATTTATAATGCAAGGTGCAAAATTTCATTTTTGTTCATTTATTTTGTATTCTTTACGTGCCCGTTATTAGTACACGGCCTTGGTAGAGGTATACATTGGAAAGGGCTTGCAACAAGATACCGTCCCAGCATATGCCTGTATTTATTTCGGGAAACCCTGTAAAACTGAAATCAGGATGGCCGCAGCCGAGGAGTAAACCTGGTTACTCCCAGATAGCACTACTGCTCAACCTCGTATTTCTTGTATTTAAATATCGAATATAGGTACAACTAGTAGAAGTATTAATAATTGTTTTAAGATATAACATACAGTGAATGTGATTCCTAAATACATTTGTCGCTTTAGAATTCTATTCTCAGCTGCTTTTCTTCAAAATTTTTATACTGCTTGGAAGGGAAATAAGGAAAACAACTGTTGTCTCATTACTGCTGACTCTCTGTAGTGTTTAGACTACTCGTTGGGTTCGATTCCTGGCTGGGTTGTCACTAAATTTTCACACATTGGGAACGTGGTGAACGTAACCGTTGATCGGTCGGGTTTACTCGTGGTGCTCTTGTCTTTCACGTTCTTACATTTCATCGCTGCTTCATACTCAACGTCATTCATTGCTCATCCGTGCTTAAAATTACAATTTATAAATATGTGTGTTCTACGTAAGAGACTCTTTTGAAACTATTAGCAACATCGATATTAAATTTTCGCATCAAAATATTCTAAAAAAATAATATGTCTTATTCACACGTTTAAACTTTCTGATTTCAGCTACGCCAGATTACAGAAATGATGCTCTTTTACTAATTCGCTGTTTTTAATACCGGCGTTACTACAGTTACTGCTGTGTTCTAACAGCACTGTAAGGTTAGTTTGAGTTTATTTATTCGGGAACCGGTTACAGAAGAAGACTTATCGCATTTCTGCGGAGCTTTATAAGTAAGAACATTTTAGCGCCATTTTGTTTCAATGTTTTTTGTACATTTCTGCAATTGTGCTTCGTGGTTATTGGCAGCACGTCTTCTGTAGAGGTGTCACTAGGGACCGGAAGTTTTCGTGAAAAGATTTTTACCCCACTTCTTTGTTTCAATGACTTACGTCCACATCTGCGATTATTAGAAGCACGAGTATTATGCGTAGGCTATTCATCTGGCAACTGTCTAGACTTCTCAGTTCTATACGTGTACCGGCTGAAGCCGAATATCCATTGGCCTCTAACAGTACAAACGTGTAGCACGTGCTATCCCCACGACTTGTTTTCTTATTTATAACTGGCTTACAGTCGTGAAATGTGTGTTAAAACCGCTCTCGTCTAGTCACTGAAGGAGTGAAGTATACGTTATTGACGTTCAACCTGACCTAGAATCAGTACGCGAAATAATCGTGCCTTTAGCGATTATACTTCACAGTCATTGGTTGTACGTATTTGTGCAGAGTCATCCTTCATTTGACTGTGCCAATCAGAACCAGGTTAACTGCGAAACAACACGTCTGTGATTTGCGGATAAGAACCACAAGATGCTTACAGTTAAAATATCCAATCACTGACCACGAAGCAGAGATGAAGGCGTGCATGTATGGCAAGGAAACAATTCGTGCAAAAATCTTCTCGTGTAAACTTCGTATTTTGAATCTGCCAATCAGCTCACGGTTACTGTGACACAGCACGTCTGTGACGAGCGGGTAGGACCTCACGATGCAGAGTTTTAAAAACATTCAGTGACTGACCACGAAGATTACATGCATCTGTATGAGCTCTCAGAAAAGTTCGGTGAAAACGGCCAAGTTTTGGCAAAAAAAAAAACTATTTTATGTTTTCATTATGTGTGAAACTGTGTAAACAAGTGCGTTTCTTAATTACTTGAGAGAAATAATAATAATAATTGACTACGAAGTAAAACTGCAGGTGTGCACGTAACGCATTCAAACAAAGAAGTGAAGAAATATTTTCTCGAAGATCAAAGATCCATATTGATAGCGAATCAGATGTTTGTATAATTTACAATGCTGACTGCCTTGAGGACGCGAATAATAATGTTGGTGCTTTCTAAGACTCGTAGACAGCTCCGTCTTTGTGCGTGACATCTAGGGATAGGAACTTTTTGCGAAAAAAAAAATCACTACTGTGTTTTAACGGCTTTACGTGCATGCCTGTGGCTCTGCTTCATGTTTAGTGATTGGAGGAGCCGCGGCGGCCAAGTGGTCAGACCATTCGCCTCCCTCCAAGGCGATCTGGGTTCGACTACCGGCGGTGTCGCTCCCAGGATTTTCGCATGGGGGGAGTCGTGCCGGATGATGTCGTTGGTCGGCGGGTTTTCTTGGGAATCTCCCGTTTCCCCCGCCCGTTCATTCCGGCGCCGCTCCGTACTCACCTCATGTCAGCCCTCACCAGCGCTAACGGCCTCGATGTTAAGCCCTGACTCTCTCACTCAGTGATTGTATGTTTTTAGTCCCGGCGTCTTGGGTTTCTGTCGGCAAATCGCAGACGTAAGGTATCGCAGTGAACCTTTTTCTGATTGGCACAGTCAAGTGTGAGACGACTCTGCACAAATATACCCAGCCAATAAACATAAAGTAGAGCTGACAATGTGCAGGTAAGGCACTGAAACAAAGTACTTGAAAACGTATTTGTGTATAAACATTCCGGTTCCTAGCGATGTTGCGAAGAGATCTTGAACGCCGCTAGGAGGAGATAGCGGGTCAGTTTCTGGCATCGTTTCATTGTAGTGATATATGCGCGTTCCCTGGCTCTAACATATTTATTGCAGGGGCGTGTTTTCGACGCCCTAGCAAATGAGCTACGCATTCTCTGATCGTTTACGAAGGTTACGACGGCTTTAGGATTTCAAATCATTCAGCTCGTCGACGGTTTGGTCTGATTTCTAGAATTCGAATGTCTGAATGAAACGCCACGTAAACTAAAAACACATAATATACTAAAGAAATTTTACCGAGTAAGATGAAGCAACGTAACATGTTGGACTAGGTGATATACACTTGTCCTTAAAGTTACTATCTACCCGCGCTTAAAACGCATTGCAGCGAGTTACAATTATTCATATTTGGAGGAAACATATCAACGTGCATTACGTTTGTGCATCTTTGAAAATAAAACACATTTCAAGCAATGATTCTTTCAGTTTAAAAATTAGGGTCGCTTATTGAAAACACGATTTTCAAGACCGCTTTTTTCAACTGCCGTATCTAGGAAAATTCCAGCCAAATTCGAAAAACGCAATAACAGAATTAGGCGCTGGAATTTTTACCGTAAGTATCGCAAATAAAATAATATTTCTCACCGCTTAGAGTCCCATCGGAAAATGAATAATAGCAAAGCTCGGTGCGCTAGGTGCTGGGTTTGCGTGTAGAGGCGATAATGCATTACATACGCCAACCAACGTCATTTTTAACGTTTCATCGGTTTTGTGCCTCACATACACCAATGCATTTCTCCCTTAATTAATTCATATTAAGTTTATGTACGCAATTAACACACTCTTTAAACTACGATTCTATAATTTTAAAAAATCCGCATGCTTAATATAAACACGATATTTGGTCCTCACAATATGGTTAAGAAAAGTTTTCTTCATATTAGACTGCTGTTACTCCGGAAATACTACCTGAATTCACCAAGTAAAGAACGAAATGCACGCGTTAGCTTTTATTTCATACCATACAAAAGTACAAGTTTTGAGACACCACTTGAGTCCCGTAGGAAAAAATTCTACAACGTAAACTTGCACGCTAATTTGGCACACTGTAAATAGAGCCGTATGATTCTCGTCGAACGTCATCCTGTGGCTCTTATCTCTCCGCTGTAGCCATGCACCAAACGTGGAAGTTTGAAACCGTTACACATGCGCTTGTTAACCGTGCACTTTGCCTCTAAAATTCAACTCAACTTACCTACGAGTTGTTTGCTCGTATACATAGCCTATTTTATAAAACACATGCATATTATTTAATAAATATGAAACGTGTCTTCCGTAAGAATTAAAAAAAATTTTCCCGTAGAACAAACGCTAGTAGCTGTATGTTGTGTAGGCTATAACTTTTGCGAAAAGTCGCGATTTTGTCTGACTAAACGTATTTCAGATTTTTTTTGCAGAGAAAGAACTTTTTATAATTTACAAAAAAAAAAATTTGCCCCTGATATGGAAAATTTCTGTGAGTTGGACCCCTTGATCACTGTCACCTACACTGTAAAAATCATTTGTGAATTAAAAGCTCCCATAACCTTTAATTGAAGGACATCACTAAAACATAATAATATCGCTGTCTGCATTTAAACATTATCGGACCATTGATATTTTCGAAACTGTGCTAGGTACACTAAGGTACAAAAAAATACAACTCCTCGTCGCATCGTTATAACTGTTAACTTACACGTGGTAGGAATATCACATATTTACAAAGAACGGTGTTATAAATTTATCGGTTTTAACACAACGTGTAATTTTCAACTTTGCCTGAAAAATTCGTGTTTAAACCTGACCTTAAGCAAGTTGGGATAGTACATATGATAAAATTAATTGCTTTAATAAAATTTAACCATATTACATCACCTATACGCGTGTAAACTACGAAAGAACATTTGTAACTTTGTAATTGTTCACTTGCAATTTTGTTCCTGAAGGTCTTCTTTCTTTACGACATAGAAGAGTGCCAGTTAATTGTGCTAACGATTTTTCTTTAATGTTGAGGGTTTCACTAACTTACTGACTGAAGTCATTATTTTATCTCAATGCAGCAGCAGGAAATTGATACTTTTTTAACGATCACTTTTCCTATTTACTAATTGGTGCTCGCTAACGACGTGGCCCGCTATTCATGGCCGGGCATTACAGAGCTTAGTTGCCATTGGCTGGTTGCAGGGAAGACGCGGCATGCTCTTATACAAGGGTGTAGTTCCCTACAGTAATGCTAAGCTACACACATCGCTGCCACCCCGCCATTTGTAAGCTGCACGTCTGTCAGGAATCATTGGCGTAGCGTGGTTGTGTCGCACACCTTGGTACACTACGCCACTGTCAGGAATATATCCTTATAGGGTAAACCTACCTTACTTCGTGATACTAAGGCTTCGAACTTCAGCAACATAAATATGTTAAATATTTTAATTGTGATCTTATATTCGACACACTGGTCACTCATTGCTGAAACTAGACGTGCCGCTCTCTGTTAATAACCAACTGAACTCTGTGTACGGAGCCTTCCTAGCCTTGCGAAGCTTGCAACGTGGTTTATCACGATATTAAGGTAGACTACGGTATATGTTCGATTTACCCTGCGTAGCCATTAAAACACAGGTATTCTTTAAGGGAATGTGTTACTGGCGAATTAAGAGAAATTTAGCTTTATCGCATAGAGGCGATGTTGCGTGTGATGAGTAAGAAATAATCGGCCTTAGAGCCATACATTACACAGGCTCGTTGAAGTCTTATAGCACGCAAATTAACTCTCCGACTTTATTGTATTATTGCATGTGTAGAAAGCCAAATTATTGAACTATACACTCCACTATGTGTTTTCCTGTTTTACCAGCAGGCTACTGAGCGCCGAATACATAACAATGACATTTTAAGCCATGTTCGCTGTTTTCATATCTTCACTGACTAGAGAAACCGGAAACCGGATATTTCGCGGGTTCAACGACCATCCTGCTGGACTCCACAGTCATTCTGTCTTCATATACTGGTTCATTGGTTGCTGCTTCAATTAGTGGTCAGGTGTACATATGGCAAGATAGCGTGGGAACCAGTGTTTTCACGGAGGTTAGATGTTGGTTCTGAGTCATCAAACCCGAGTTTCTGTACCAGTGATTCGACCACAAAATTAAAATAAGAGTGATGTAGTTTGAAGTCTAACCTATTCTCCAATGAATTCGTAAAATTTCCGGGAATTGCATACGGTAGGACTAAAGTAAACAGTGGCGTTTATAGATAGAAGCTTTTTGACTTCATTGGAGTCACGAACTGTTTACCTGGAGATACAGGTATAAGCACCAACACTGATTTTACTGAACACGTCTTGCTACTGATTCCTCTTAAAATCCTGTAACACTGAAAACTAATCAAAAGAGACCAGCACAACTTATGTTAATTATGCATAACTAACGTAAGTTGTGCTGGTCTCTTTTGATTTTTTATGGCAGACTAGACTTTACTATCATGTATACTCCCGAGCAAAATCTGTGAGTCGTTGGATGTGAGCGCTTTTATGATGTGATCTACGCGCGTGGTCGTTTGTAGAAGTCCGGTCAATCTAACGTGGCACATTGGACACGGAAGCGACCTCCGTGGCATTAAACGACATTGTTAGCCAATTGAAAGCGTTGAACAAACATAGCGTAGCTTGGAGCCTAGTATGCTGGCATAAAATGACTCTTATTTCACACGTCTTTGTAAATAAGTTTCCTGAGCCTCTCAAGGCGTGAATTAAATGTAGTATTGGGAAACACTTACGACCAAATTCACGCCGTAGTTTCTATGAATCAATACAAAAGACTTCGATGATTTCAGTCAAAAGAATGTTTCGAAATGCTAGCGTTAAGATAAATCCTTGACTGGTGCATGGACGGTGTAGTAGCGTGTCACGTGTATTATTCTTTACGCGAAACCACTGAACTTATTCACATTACCTTGATCAGGAAAAACACACACACACGAAACTATGATTCTATGTTTTTAAAAGTTTAGAATTCCTGTTAGAAACACGACTTTCGGGCCTCTCAGAATTGCTAAAATCTCATTTTTCTGGACTGTTGTAACTCCGAAAACATCACCTGAGGTTGTGAAGTGCAAAGCGAGAGGCATGCGTTGATCATCGCTTCATACTACCAAAAATAAAATTTTAGGGTCAGTGATTAAACTCCCGTGGAAAAAGACTACTCTTCAAACCTTGCTCGCAAGTTTGACTCGGTGTGAATAGAGGCGATATGTTTCCGCCGAGCGTGGTACTCTGCTTTTATCGCTCCTCTGTTCCCACGCGTCAAATGTGGACATTTGAAACAGATGAACACTCCTATTGAACGCCTGGATGAAAAAGCGACAATGTATACAGATGATGGTTTATCGCTGGAAAACTTAAACTGTTTGCTGTGTTTCAACGTACGTTCAACTTATGATTAGAGACATGAACTTTTCGCGAAAAGAAATTTGCCTCACTTTGTGTCAGTGACTTGTGTGCACGTCTGCAGACTTGCTTCACGGTCAGAGATTGGATGTTTTGACATTCGTGTGTCGTGGGGTTTTACACGCAAATCACAGACGTGTGGTGTTACAGTAACCTTATTGTGATTGGTACAGTCAAATGAGAA
>PNEQ01100388.1:0-22565 GCA_003012365.1 Medauroidea extradentata | reverse complement strand
ATATGATAACTGGCTTTCGCTTTTACTCGGAGCTGTTGCCGTATTTGACTAAGCCAATAAAAATTCCGCTATTGTAATATTTGAAGCCTATTATTGGTCTGCCGACAGCTGCGTTGAGTCGGAAGTATATCACCCAATCATACGTGTCACAAGGAACTACAGTGTTTTCAAGGATATGTTGGCACAAACAATTTCCACAATATACCCTCTTCTCTAACCGTGTATGTGGGTCAGTTTTCTCAGCTGTCGTCTCGAAGCCTGTATAATTCAACACAGTTAAAGTAAGTGTAGTATTATGATTTAGTTCTAAAACTGGTATCAATACAGTTAGTATGGATTTCCTAAACACCCCATGTCCAGATGAGTCAGCATGGAGTTTGTTTCCGTGATAGTACGTTAAGAAAAAGCATGCCGAGTATGTGATTTTTATTTCATTGTAAAGTTAATTATAGTAGTGAAATTATATTCTGAAAACCAACAGTAAAATTTATTTCCTTTAAATATGAAATAAAATGCCACGTGCTATTAAGCATCAGCACTCTGACGAAGTAATGAAACACCGAAAGGTCTTTAATTAGATTTAAATAAATTAAATTTCAAATGTGGTTTTATGGGTAGTATTACACATTAACTTTAAAAATCTTTGCCTGCTAACTTTCTCAATATATTATCACCACGCAAAAGTAACGCACTCCGTCCTAACTTACTGTGTAGGGGGATACTAGTATAAAAAATGTTAGGACATGTTAACTGATTACTGACATGTCTGGCAAAGATGTTGTGCTGCTACAGCATGTTCATGCGACGACTTCTCGACACACGCCGTTCATAATAATGGCACGGGACCCTATAATGTCTAAGAAAATAGCATTATTTTAGAACTACTTGCTTCCCGCCACAGTGATTCGAGTCGGAGTGTTTTTTCGGGGCAGTTTCGCTTCCCCCGTCCTTGCATTGCGCCTCTGTTTTAACCTCGCACGAAGTCGCCTTAGTTCAGGTCCGGACACGGATACGAATCACGGTCGCAGAGGATAATACACTCAGTGTTGTATCTCAAACTAAATGCGTGCGTGTACAGATACGTACTGAATAACGTCAAAAAGATGTTCAACGCCAAACTATTTGATCTTTGAACGATTCCTGCAATGGGTTCGTATTATAAACCGAACCTTTTTTGTGGACGTACGCCATTGCGGGCGAATGTTGTCATATTGCAGAAAAATCCAAAGTAAAAAAAAACGAATAAACAAAGGAAGAAAAGCCAGTAAGCTCTAGTCAAGACATAATACATACAGATAATTCCTAAAAGGAATGTAATCATATCCCACACTACGACACAAGGACAAAACAGATTTAAAACAACACAAAATTAATTTCTAAGTGGAATATAGTCGACTGGATGAAGATGACACATAAAACAACAAAATACAGACGAAAAAATTAATAAAACAGACCAAAATGGGATGTGTGAAAAAGGCACCAATTGTGTGAATGACGAAGACAACACAAACAACGAGAGGCACGAATGGATGTGAACACAGGAAAGAGACAACACAGACAAGAAACTCGAAAAAAATAGTAAGTTATACTTCTCAAGACGATAACAAATGCGACGTTTCGGGAACTGGTATCTGTTCCCGCCTTCAGGCACATGTACAGTCTGAGGAACTGCAGTAGACTGACCGTGACATATAAAAAAAAAAACAAGGGTACTATGAAGGAAATATGCGTACCTGTAGGTCAGCCAATGCCAGTGCAGCTGCCTCCTGATTGGTCGCACAGCTTGTAATGGGCTTATATGCAGTGAGATGTTGACCAGGTCTATTGTTTTGCTAACTAATGGTTTGGAAATATAATATACAATGATTGTCTCTATTTAAATGAGATTTATTTAATGATTAAAGGAATCCAGATATTTTTTAGTTCAGTACTTTGTTGGCTGACTTTACTATTGCTGTTGATAAAAGCAGATTCTTTTATTTTCCTTTTGTTGGGTTTGCCTCCAGTATAATTGGTGTAGCATCTTCCCAATGTATTCTATGACCTTTTTCCACGACATGTTCGACTAGTCTGGAATTTTCAGTTTCATCTTTCTTGATATTATGTTGGTGTTTTTTAAGGGGTTTCTCCAATGTACTACTTCTACATTCACACGGGATTTGATAAACACAGTTCTGAGTTTTTTGTTTTTCTGTAACTGCTTTTGCTTTTGTCGCCGTGTTTTTGACTGTGGAAGTTGATCGAAAAGCTGTTTGTAGTCCATACTTATTACCGAGTCGTCTTATATTTTCAGAGAGCCCTTGCACATATGGAATAATCAATATGCCTTCTGGTTTTTCTGTTGATTCCTGTGAACTAAATTGGACATTATTGTTGTTAATGTGTTTATCTACGGTGCCAATAGTATAGCCGTTTGCTAAGAAATTTTTATGTGATTTACATCATCAGTTTTTGAGGTTTCCTTATTGCATATTTCATCTGCCCTGTTTTTTAAGTGTCTATTATGCCGGTTTTCGTACTTTTGGAGTTGGGCATGTAGTGAAGGTATTTTTTCGGTATGAGTGGGCTTTCTTTATACTTCGGTAGAAATTTCTTTGTTTTTTCTTGACACCAAAATATCAAGAAAGAAGGTTGCTCGCATAGTTTTCAGTTTCATATGTAAACTGTATTGATGGCCTGAGAGAGTTTAGGAAAACCACAAATTCTGTTAGTTTGTCAGGTCCGTATTGCCAGATGAGCAAAGCATCATCAACATATCGTAGCCAGACTTTAGGTTGGGTGTTGGTTTTCTTCAGTGCCTCTTCTGCGAAGTGTTCCATGAAAATGTTGGCCATCACGAAGGGCTAGAGTAACGAGCCCATTGCCATACCATCTGTTTGCTTGTAAAATTAATCTTTAAACTGGAAATAGGTCGTGTTTGCACATAAGGTAATAAGTACCATGATGGCATAGGTAGTGATGTTCGCTCCTTTAGAGTTAAAATTTTTTCCTGTCTGGATTATATGACCTTGAGTGTTTCAGGTACAGGAATGTTGGTTAAAAGGTTCTTCTCATCAAAACTCAACAAACGACATTTTGGTGAGTTTTGATGAGCAGAGCCTTTCCACCAATGTTACCGTGCCTGCGCGCCTACTGGCGGTGTGTTTGTGTGAGTGAGGCACGGCGCCAAGGGCGATGTACACCGGCTAATGTGGTGCGGTATCGCCTCTACTGCAAGACACTGAACAACGTGCAATGGTATCGCCGCCTTAATACCAACTTTTTTCAACTGCTTCTTTTATTCGCGAACTACGTACGAAAAAGTTAATTAGTTCCAGTATACATAAAATTCCATAACTTTAATTTTTTTACTTGTTTTAAGAGTGGTTTTTACTACCACAAATAGTAAACTACAGTTTACTCTTTGTTTACATATACGCTGTTTACATCTAAAGTTTACCTTTTCTACACAAGTAACAATGACTGATAATTTACCTTCTCTATACACGTAACAATTACTGATAATTTACTTTGTCTACACACGTAAAAATCACTGATAATTTACCTTGTCTACACACGTAACTATCACTCATAATTTACCCTGTCTACACGCGTAACAATTACTTATAACGCGATATTTGAGAATGGATTATAATTATTTGTATTTTGCAGGTAACAAAAAACCGGTGTACACATACACTACGATTTGGACTTCGCACGTGTAATATATTATTTGTATTTGTTGTTAACATACGGGCAGGAACAGTATACACAAATGAACATTAATTAAATCATGAAACGAAATGGCTGTCAGGACTATTAATTTTGAATAAAACGTTATAAATAATAAGCAAATATTTAAAATAAAAAAACTACTCACATGATTCTAACTTTCAAATCAATCACACCAGTAGAATTGCTCACATTCACTCAAAAATAAACTAGAAAATGTATGATTATCTTTAAACGGCTGAACATATTTTCTTGAATCATAGATAATAACCATCTAGAACACGTCAGCTTTCAAACAAAAGAAACCGCATCACAATTGGTCCATTCGTTTAAGATCTACGGGGCCGCGGTGGTCCAGAAGTCAGACCACTGACCTCCCACCATGGCGATCCGGATTCGATTCCCGGTGGAGTCGGTCCCCGGATTTTCGCATGTGGGAATCGTGACGGACGATTCCGTTGGTCGGCAGGTTTTCTCGGGGATCTCCAGTTTCCCTCGCTCTTTCATTCCGGCGCCGCTTCGTACTCATCTCAAGTTACCCCTCGCTAGTCCTGAAGACCTCGATGTTAAGCACTGACCAAAATCAGTAGTGACCGCGTGTATGTTCTGGCCCCACAGGGAGCAAAACCGGCCTAACCTGCATTTGAATAACCTTGCAACCCCCTCCCCTTGGTGGTGCAAGGCCTCTGATTGGCCAAGACGTTGTCTAGGGGGGCGTGTCCTGGGCTGTGATTGGTTGTAGGGGTCTTTTGGTACGAATAGTACCTAAGTGCTATGAGGTCTGTGATTGGCTGAGAGCTTAAGCCCCGCCCTGTATGTGTGTATTGATTGTGTGTATGTAGGCGAGGGGTGCAGAGGAGGCAGTGTACAGAGGGGTTGGCGACCATTTTGGTACAAGTTGTGTCTAAGCGCCATGTGGGTATTGATTTGTGTAGGCGAGGGGTGGAGGAGTCTTCAAGATGCATAGCATCTTGTAGACATCTTCAAGACATCTTGAAGAAATCTTCAAGACGTTACCCTTTTGGAGGAAATAGTGCCTAAGCGCCGTGTGGGTATTGTTTGTTATGAGCAAGGAAGCTGTCTACAAGATGCATAACATCTTGAAGACATCTTGAAGAAATCTTCAAGAAAAATAAGGCTTATCACATCTCCTTGTGTCGTCTACAACTGCCATAGTCCTAAGACATATCCCAAGATGCATAGCATCTCCTTGAGTCATCTACAACTTCCACAACCCTAAGACATATCCCAAGATGCATAACATCTTGAAGACGTCTTCAAGATGTATAGCAGATCCTTGAGACATCTTCAAGATGTCTACAAGATGACGCTAGAGAGAGTGTGTGTGCAACACATATGACCCCCCGTGTATCACAGGCTTACCCCCTCCATCACTTAGGGGAGGACTGGAGCTGTCTACAAGATGCATAGCATCTTGAAGACATCTTCCAGAAAAAAATAAGATTTATCACCTACTTGTCTCATCTCCTTGAGACATCTACCCCATCTCCTTAAGACATCTTGAAGAAATCTTCAAGACATCTTGAAGAAATCTTCAAGACATGTAACCCCATATGTGTATAACAGGTTTATCCCCCTCCAACACTTACCTCCAACAGCAGATCCCCAACAGCAACACATCCTCCTTCCATCACAGTCACTACTCGAATGAAGAGGGAGACAGTCCTTACTAGTATAAAACCTCCCCTCCATTCTTACCCCTCAATGTCTCCCCCTAGTATTGATTGTGTGTAGGCGAGGGGTGCAGAGGAGACAGTATACAGAGGGGTTGGCGACCCTTTTGGTAAAAGTTGTGTCTAAGCGCCATGTGGGTATTGATTGTGTGTGTAGGCGAGGGGTGGAGGAGTCTACAAGATGTATAACATCTTGAAGAAATCTTCAAGACGTTGCCCTTTTGGAGGAAATAGTGTCTAAACGCCATGTGGGTATTGATTGTGTGTAGGGGAGGGGTGGAGGAGTCTACAAGTTGCATAACATTTTGAAAACATCTTCAAGAAATCTTGAAGACATCTTGAAGAAATTTTAAAGACGTTACAAGAATGGGTCCTTTTGGAGGAAATAGTGTCTAAGCACCATGTGGGTATTGATTGTGTGTAGGCGAGGGGTGACGGAGTCTACAAGATGCATAGCATCTTGAAGACATCTGGAAGAAATCTTCAAGACGTTACAAGAATGATCCCTTTTGGAGGAAACAGTGCCTAAACGCTGTGTGGGTATTGGTTGTTATGAGCAAGGGAGAAGTCAACAAGATGCATAGCATCTTGAAGACATCTTCAAGAAAAAATAAGGATTGTGCTAGAAGGCTTATCACATACTTGTCCCATCTCCTTGAGACGTCTACAACTCCTCATGTGTGTAAGACATATCTCAAGATGCATACCATCTTGAAGACATCTTGAAGAAATCTTCAAGACGTTACAAGAAAAAATAAGGCTTATTCCATCTCCCCCATAGTCCTAAGATGCATAGCATCTCCTTGAAACATCTACCCCATCTCCTTAAGAAGACTGCAAGACGTCTTCAAGACGTATAGCAGATCCTTGAGACAACTTGAAGATATCTACAAGATGGCGCTAGAGAGAGCATGTGTGCAACACATATGACCCTCCTGTGTATCACAAGCTCCAACACTTACCTCCAACAGCAGTTCCTCAACAGCATAACCTTCTTCCATCACAGTCACTACTCGAATGAAGAGGGAGACAGTCCTTACTAGTATAAAACCTCCCCTCCATTCTTACCCCTCAATGTCTCCCCCCTAGATTTCTCCAACACTGTATGTCGATGCTCAACAGACATTGTTACTAATTTGGCTGCCATCTCCCGAGGTGAGTACATGATTCTCTTACACACTCTACATCATCATAATCATCATCACCGCAATTTGTTTGATAAATCATACTTCATGTTCACTACACTTGCATCCTAGTGCGCGATGACGACCCACAGCTTGTTGTACAGAAAACCCCACTATTCTAGCAGGCGTAAAATAGCACCCTGGAAGTATATATTGTTACAAGTAACGAACAAAGGTAAAATATAGTGTACCCACAAATAATCACCATACGAATTTAAAGTATACGTTCGTTAAAATAATATATCTAGTTATATACATACTGTATGAAAACCTCTACCATGACACATCACCGCGAGATTATGTACGTCATACACGTCAAATCACTATATCACTTAATGTAGAACACAAAAACAATAGTAACCCGAATCATACTACTAATGTAATACACAGCGAGGATTCCAGTTGGGCAAATCTCGCCTTTAGTGTACATCTACAGCTCTTTTATGAATCTGGGATTCACGTGAAAGCGCCGAGCATTAAATATCGTTTAAACAAGTTAAACTATCGCACGTAACTTACTAAGTTACGACACTAGCAGAGTAGCCCGTAACTCGGGAGTAGCACCGGAATAAAGGGTGGATAAAACGGGAGATCCCCGAGAAAACCCACAAATCCGACGACATCGCCCAACACGTATCCCAAATGCAAAAATCCGGATACCAACCGCGCCAGGAATCGTACCCGGATCGCCTTGGTGGGAGGCGAATGGTTTGTCCAGACATCCATCACACACACACACACCAAACACAAACCATGTGAACACCAATACTCGAAATGCATTGCAGTGAATATCTTACGAAACAACGTATCAAGTATTTAATTTGGGTATATTAAAAAAAAAAGATCACACACATCAGTATAAGTTACTCTTAAGTTAAAAAAAAATTATGATATCGTATATAAAATACGATTTTCACTACTTAAGGTGGTCACCTACTCAGACCAACAACCACCATGCAGAGATTCACCTGCTACTTAATTATTCGAAAACTGTTCAGTATGCATCTACTTAGCAGAATATAATAATAATATCATATTGTGTAGCCTCATTATTCAGAACTTCTGCTGAATTGTATTGTTTACATTCATTAGCACATTACTCAGAACTTCTGCTGAATTGCATGACTTACATTCATTAGCCTCATTACACAGAACTTCTGCTGAATTGTATGATTACATTCATGATCCTGGTAAAAAAAAAGTCTAGAAAAAGGTTGTTTTGCACGTTATTTTTATTTTTAAGCATCACAAACTTACTGCAAATTAATTAAAAACACATTGACGCGCACCGTACACCTTCAGTTTCAATGTTAGGGAGATTCATTCTTGATTATATTCTGTCATTGGTAAATAAATATTATAGTACGATAGGATAACGCCCACAACTCAAGACTTCTGACTGAAGGTCTGCAAAGCACTGCTGTGTGACATGAAGCGAGATCCTATGATGAAGCAACATAAAAAAATATATATATGAGCGAGGGGACCGGGAGTACACCGAGAAAACCTGCCGTTCAATATCGAACCTCCTGCGTGCGAAACATCCGTCCTCAACCCAGATGGGAAACGAACCTGGTTCGCCTTTGAGGAAGGCGTGATCTCTAACCGATACCCTAATTTTGTCAGTTGTTAACCTGTAACTTCAAACAGTGTTACTTACAAAATTTTTTAAAAACAAATTTTACTCAAATCGTATATATTGCGTATGAGTAACGTATGGTTTGCCAGAAAAAATACACTAGTCTTTAAGATGTATTAATGAAAACCTGTAGATCAACATCGAAACTCCTGCATGCGAAACGTCCGTCCTCAACCCAGACGGGAAACGAACCTGGTTCGCCTTTGAGGAAGGCGAGATCTCTAACCACTACGTTAGTTATTAATCTGCAACTTCAAACAGCGTTACTTACAAATTTTATTAAATATAACCTATAAATACTGGACAAATTAAAACAAAGCCGGAAATCATTTATCCATTAAAAAAATGTTACATCACCATTGCTACACACACACACACACACACACACACACACACACACACACACATACACACACATTGTGACGTGCACAATGATTACCTTACCATGTATGAGTAGCAATAGCAATTAATCAGTATAATTTCTGAATATCAAAATTAACCGGTCATGCGATCATTCATTCTCCTCGGCATCGTGTTACGAAGCCGATGGAACTATAATGAGAAGGCAATAGTCAATGTTACTGTTTATATGTAAATAAAACTAAAATATGTATGTTTCGTCTCTGTGGAGGGAGCAGGTGCAGCTTCTGGACAGCAGCCTGGCTCCTCACCCCCACCCCACTTGTACCTCCCTTAGCTGTTGGAGGAGAGGGGAGAGTGCCGCCTGTACAAAATTAAGATACAAATGTTAATTATTATAATTTTAAGTAGTATATAAGGAACATTAGGATTTAGGAGCCTCAGAGGAAATTATTGTCAAGTGTAAAGAGGGAATATTAATGTGAACATGAAACAAATGCGACAATGACATGAATTTACTGTCCTCGAAGGGCGGGGCTATTTTAAAAAGCTGGCTCCTGATTGGCCCAAGGGAACCAAAGCCTACAGGACAAGAGGCGGGGGTTTTGGCACCAAACAGGAGCAACGCGGGGGAGTTGAACGTGAGGGGGAGATAAGAGACGTGGGGAGACGGGTGAGGACGACGGACCGGGGTGTTACTGCCGGGCGTCGATTTGGGCGTCACGACGCATTAGGGTGCAGTGGAGTCACGAACGGCGAGAGACCTGGGGTGTTACCGCCAGGGCCGATTCCCGTGTCGCGAGATTAACAGTCGTGTGGGCGGAAGTTAAATCGGGCCGATAAATCCACGCCAGTGACGACTTGTTATCCGTCAAAAATAGGACTAACTGACTTTTATTTACTCTCGCAATATCATCAATAGCATTAATAAGACACGTAAAGGATTGCAAGGAAAGGTGCGTCGCAACTTCAAACTTCATAAAACCCTTATTTTGCGTCGTGGGTTAAAAACCGCAAACAGCAATGGTAGTGTCTTACCTCTGATTTGTATTCTACTATTTTAATGCAAATGCAATATATAGACTCACAAATCTTCAGGTTATAAAATAATCGTCAGTATTATGTTTACTAATATACAGGATGAGGCTGAATTCAACCGACAAACCGCGGGAGCTGATTCATCAGTAATTAATAAGCACAAAATGTGCAGAACACTTAGCGTCTAAAGTTAATAATAACAATGAAATAAGCCTTTGAAGTTCGAATTTTGAAACGTTATTTTCACAAAATATGTGAAAATTAATAACTTGGAATGACAAAACTCTGAACATAACTTTATGTTGTTAGGCTCTTCTAATCCATAGCAAATTCTGGTAAAGACATTCACCCTTGTGAAAATAACAGGGGAGGTCACCCTCTATTTACGTACAAGTTTTGTAGCATCAGGAAAATTAGAACATTTAATGAAGGATTATTGAGCTATGTGACTTATGTACAAAAAATGATCCTCTTGTTGCAACTGTCTAGGGTAGGGCCTGTGGTGGCGTGGTGAGCTGATTTTTGTATGTTATACAGTGAATGTCCACCGTCGCCTGTGCGCTGTGAACAACGGCACACAGACGTCCACAGTATTGCCTACGTTCTAGGCTCTGTAACGGTACACCTAATACTTTACCGCGTTTTGAACGAAAACGACTGGTCCTAGACAGTTGCAACAAGAGGATAATTTTTGTTACATAAGTTACACAGCTCAGTAAACCGTCATCAAATGTTTGAATTTCCTGCTGTTACTAAACGTATATGTAAATAGAGGGTGACAACCCCTGTTTTTTCACAAGGGTGCAAGGTCTTTACCAGAATTTGCTATGGGTTAGAAGAGCCTAACAACATAAAGTTATGTTCAGAGTTTTGTCTTCTCAAGTTATTTATTTTCACATATTTTGTGAAAATATCGTTTCAAAATTTCAACTTCGAAGGCTTATTTCATCGTAAATATTAATTTTAGACACAAAGTGTTCAGCACATTTTGTGCTTATAATTTATTGAGAAATCACCTCTCACGGAATGTCGGTCGAATTCAGCCCATCCTGTATATAAAAAGTTTTTAACAAGGTTGTTATGAACTGCCAACGTTATTCGATTCTGGTCACCAGGGATGCGTTAGCAAATGCAATATTCACAGAATTAACAAATGACAAAGAAATTTAAGAAGAAACTATACTTCAAAATTACAGTTAAAAATTGCCGCTGCCTCGTTATGAGGATGGAGGAAGGAAATAGCTGAATCGTTCATTACCACCTAACTATGAGAACAAAACAAGAGATACGTCCCAGAATCCTTGAAAATGTGTACTCCCGTGAAGATTTATGAATTAAAGGCAGAGAATGACAGGATGTGCGACAAGAGTAAAATAGTCAATACTCACAAGATAAGCAACAATAGCAAATAGGGAAACAATAAGATGGTCAACAATCACAATATGCCATAATGGCAAGCGGGTCAACAATCGTAAGGTTGGCAACAATGGCGAAATATGAAACAACGCGACAATATTTTTATTTTTTTTTTTAATGAAAATTCGGCGACGTGGTGGTGTTGTGTGTGCACGTACAATATACAAAAAAAAAAAACTAACGTTGAGAATAATTCAAGCTGTCGAAAAAATAAATTAAAAATAAGTTGAAACTGTACACGTCAAATTTTACACCAAAAATTCTTCGAAGAATTAAGGCGAAGGTGTAGTGAAAAACACAAAATTAAACAATTACTTTGTAATTTTTATAACATAAATATAACATCAATTTGAATGCTCCAAAACCTCGTCACTTGTAACTAGGAGCTAATCTCACAGCTTGTACATACAGATCTGGATTCCAGGATCGAAAATGCTGGAGTGCGAGGGCCAGCAGTTAGTATACAGAACGGGGACCGCATCAAAGCTGGAAATTCCAGGTTGCACGTGGGAGGTTTTGTAGGATGAGATGTGGAGAGAGTAGGGAGGGGAACAGGTGATAAAATCTGTGACTCTTTACATTGTTGTTTGATGAGGCGGCGAAGAGAGGTTGATGGCAACAGGAAGGGGGTGAGGGCAACAAATCACGCGGACAGAGGAGCGTGTAGCCGCGAGCCTGCAGTAGCTCGACGTTACAACAAAGCAGCGACGAACTGTCTAACAAATCACGTGTCGTGGCCCGCCAAGTACTCTAGTGGTAGGAGGGCTAGCAGGTCAAACACTCGCTCCCCTGCCGACACAGTTATCAAACCCGCTGGCGGATGCCTAGCCTCATTTCGGTACGTCACTCAAAAGATTTCAAGCTACAGTGATTGTTTGACAGTGATTTTGAAAATAGTTTTTTTAAGCAAAATAATTTTCATATCAAAAAATCAGTCATTGTCTTAACACACATACAGGCTGTTCAGGAACGGCTGCAAAATAATCATGCCACGCAAATTCTGGACTAAATTGGAGACGAAAACGTTAGTGACAAACTGTTATTCGATGTCATTTTTAACGCAAAATGTGGCAACAGAGCACGAAGTATACCTCCTCTTGTGTTCCATTTCTAGGTATTATTTTATGTAAGTTTTGTCAAGTAAACTTATAATCATCTTGGATTGCTTGAGATCTGAACTCACGCCCATAATATGATTTCCAGAACAGTAAAAGTAAATATATGTAGGATTTCTGTTAAGCATAAGAGGAGCCTGCTTCGTGCTGTGTTGCCAAATTGTGCACGTAAAATGCCATTGTATAACTATTTAGTCATGTAACATTTTCATCTTCAATTTACACCAAGTTTCACGTTGTGTTATAACTAGAGGTACGTCAATTTCGCAAATACATTCCACGTCAGGTTGAACGCCAATTGTGTATACTTCATTGTCATGTCTGTGACTTGCTGGCGGCTGTTATGAAACGCCTTTGACTACTGCAAGCCAGTAGTAAACAAGGAAATAATGCGTACGGCTATCGCTTGCTTCCCGCTTGTGATGTAGTAAGCCAATAGATAATCGATTGTGGCCAGTGGGTGTATAGGACTGACTAGTCTAGGCTGCTGACAGATGAATCCGCGAAATTGACGTACCTCTAGTTATAACTATACGGCCGTTTATGGACACAGTTTCTATCATAATTAGTACTTTTTTTTAGCAGCAAACCTCAATTTTCCAGATTTTCGTACCCAAAATTATACCAATTTCGTTACGAAAATAAGTTATACCAAGCAGAATAATAATTTGCGAACGGTCGGCGCACAATTTTCCATAACGCCTACATTGAAAAAGGAGGGGGGGGTGAGGGCCGCAATAGGTGTCTTGGACAGACACAGCAACAACCTGTCGTTCGATGTACAGCACAGTCACGGATAGTTCAATAATGAATTTATTTATAACTGAATTAAAGACAACTACATGTTTCCGCTTTCTGGCAGAGTCACATTGTGTATGAGAGAAGGCTAGGGTGAAAGTAGGGCCGGCTGCTCAACTAGCGGGACTTAACAGTCGCCCGAGGAATAGATGAGGTGTGTTGAGATGATTGTGGAGCAGCGACAGAATGAGAAAGTAGGGAGAAATGGGAGTTCCCCGAGAAAAATCGCTGGCAAACGGTAACTTCCACCATATTTCCCACCTACGAGAAATTCGGAACCGAACACGTCAGGGAACGAGCCCGGATAGTGGCAAGAGAGAATTCTGACCCGTCGACCACCGTGGCCCTCATGATTGAGTTGTAACTACGGACCCTTATTTTCGGTGAAAAGCTTTCTGCACCAATTGGTTTCAGTGCCTGTTGTCCACATATCTGCAGCTCTGTGATTGGATGCTTGTTAACGGCAATATTATTACACGTGAACTGAAAAATTCGCGTTTTCTTTTAGGCGCAAGCTAGAGTTCAAGCAACTATCCCAAATAGCAAACATCAACTGGCCCTCTTGTGCAAATGTAGTCGTGATAAGCAGCCCACAGGCAGTAAACATTCGGAATGCACCCGTGGCCACATGTGGCATACATGATGCATAGTGCCCGGCTAGTATTCGCAAAACGATTTTTGCCCCACTTTGTTTCAGTATCTTACGTATACACCTTCAGCTCAACTTCAAAATTAATGATTATTGGCAAAGTGTATTTGTGTAGAGTAATTATTAATTTGACTGTGCCAATCAGTACGTGGATAACTGTGACACAATACGTCTGTGATTTGCGGGTTTAACCTCCACACCCCGGTTGTTACGCATTCAATCACTGACCACGAAGCAGAGATGCAGCTGCACACGTACGGCACTGAAACAAAGTACTGCAAAAATCTTTTTGCGAAAACTACCTGACCCTAATGATGCATAATGAAATCACCCACACATTAACCACATTATTGTTATACTCAGATGTTTGTGGGTTAGTTTACTAAGTCTGCTTGTGGACTGTATACTGAAATTATGTCAGACTTTTTAAACTAAGTTACCCACATTAAACTATTTCGGTAACACTACAAACATATTTACTGTAATGGCCTGATTAAAAACTATTCCAGAAATGTGACTATCATACTAGCGAACATTGGCCGTTTCTGCCAACAGTTGGCCAACTGAAAAATGATCGTATTTGCTACTAGGGATAGGTCTGTATCACGTTGACTTACTCAACACTTTCAGGAAGCAGCTGAGCCAATAATAAAACTGTAACTAAATGCAGACCCATATCACTACGTCATCCAGCAGCCAGTGAGCAGATAATGTCTGCTTGAATACACATATATTCTTGGAGGCAAGCTTACAGGTCAGTGAACCCACAAATTTTTCCGGCATCTACTTATTACGATTGGTACGGTTTAAATGATAAACGTCTTACCACAAAGTCACTCTGCCAATAACAACGAAGCATAACTGCAGATGTGCATGTAAGGCGCTGAAGCGAGTTGCTGCAGAAATTGTGTTGTGAAAATCTATGGATTCCTAACGTTACATAACGAGAATCTTGTTTTCACTCAGGTAGTTCGAAGTTGGCAGAAACACCACTACAAAGAATCCAACTTTATAATTAGAAATTTAATACAATTATCATTCTAAAGTCCCCGGTTTCGTCCTATGCCATCTTCATAAAATACGTTTTATTAATACATGTAACGTTTAAAAATACCCAATTTAATTAAGTATTTGTTAATTGCATGCGTTGCACAGATAGATAGCTTCAATGAGTTATTGTTAGCATAAGTTGTCACCCTGTATGCCCTTTATTCGGCAGTTTTTGGCGAGGATTTGTTTGTCCTATTCGAATTATTCGGGCCTTAGAACAGTAGACCTTTGGTTGTGGTACGTTGGCGTGTTTGCCTTTGTACGATTAGTGTAGTGGTACACTTGACGTGTTCATTGCATACGGATCACGGTATCAGATTATCGCTTATCAATAAATAGAGATGAGGGTTATAGATGATAGTTAGAAATGATGGTTTATCGCGGAAAAACTTGACTATTTGCTAGGCTTCAACATACGTTCAACTTAACAAAAGATCACTGGCTTTTCCTTGTACGTGGAGCTACTGCCCTATTTGACTGAGCCAATAAGAATGCCGCTATTTTAATATTTAATGCATGTTATTGGTCTGCAGACAGCTACGTTGTGTCAGTGTTTTCAAGGCTATGTTGACACAAAACATTTTCGCGATATACCATCATCTCTAATGATAGTTTATCGCCGGAAAACTTGACTGTTTGCTGGCTTTCAACACGCGTTCAGCTTATCAAAAGCTCACTTTATTCTTCCTGTACTTGGAGCTGTTACCCTATTTTAGTGAGCCAGTAAGAATCCCGCTATTGTTATATTAGATACCTGTTGTTTGTCTGCAGACAGCTACGGAGGTATCAGACGTTTATCACCCAATCATATATGTTGCAAGGAACTGTAGTGTTTTCAAGGGTACGTTGGCACAAAACATTTTCGCGAAATACCATCATCTCTAATGATGGTATATCGCGAAAATTATTTCTGCCACATACCCTTGAAAACGCTGTAGTTTCTTGGGACATGCATGATTGGTTGACATACGTCTGACACAACGCAGCTGTCTGCAGACCAATAATATGCCTCAAATATTACAGTAGCGGGATTCTTATAGGCTCAGTCAAATAGGGAAACAGCTCCAAGTACAAGCAAAACCCAGTAATCCTTTCATAAGATGAACGTGTGTTGAAACATTGCAAACAATCAAGTTTCCCCGCGATAAACGATCATCTCTATCAATAAGTTGCAAAGCAAGCAAAGACCATCATCCGAAAATACAAAAATTACAGTTTTTGTGTGCGTATTCCATACTCAGTTAATACAAATTGAAGTCTAAATACTGATCTCTTTCTATAGGCCGTTCACGGTAAAGTGAGCACTTCTCTTTCTATAGGCCGTTCACGGTAAAGTGAGCACTTCGTAAAGTTTTCTTTCGGCCGTTGTGCAGTTATTTTTACTACTTTTAATATGAAATACTGCATGTAACTAAAAACCAGTGTAAATGTCTCAACACTCTCAAAAGTTAACATTTATTGGCCCAATAAAACATATTTTAAATTGATTACAAGTTCTGCTAAGTGTTCAGTTTATAGTGAACAGCCTATAATCAGAAACATTCAGTGGTAAAACAGTTGCTATGACAAAAACCTGCTGGCTAGTCCTCAGCGTCCTATGTCTTAATGTTCTGTTATTTGTTCATTGGATCTTGCCTCAGTTACAGACCGTAAGCATACGGGTTTCGAGCCATTTTAATTTGCAGGTATTTTACTGGCGCGTTCTCCAGAATACGTATGAGATACTGTGGTCCAGTTGCAAACGTAACGGAAATATGAATGGATTTAAATTATAACGCGTTTTAGTGTTCTAAAAGGAATTATGGAAGAGTTCTTTCCATAAAGATTGAAATTATCATCATATTTACTATCTCATAAATTGCTGTTTTATTTTTTGCCAAAGTTTCAATAGCTGCCAATGAAGTATAAAATATAAGGTCAATAGAAATGCGTTCTAAGTTTACATAACTTGTAGGGTATTTAATGAATTGGGTATTTTTGTCGTTGATCTAAATAAAGGTTGATACAAATTACGTCCATCCACAGGAAGTAGTATATTCTTTCTAACGTTCCAAAATATGTCGGCAGTGTAGTAAACACAAGGTAAATAAACATGCTTACTAAATTTATATAACTTATACAGTGGGTCATCTGATTTTCACGAAAAGATTATCGGCCCAGTTTGTTTCAATGCCACGTATAAGCTACGTGTGGTTATTGCTAGCGTGTACATGTACAGAGAAGCGTCACTTACAGAGCCAATCTGCACAATATTACAGCTTCACTACACATATGTGATTTGCCAGTAGAACCGTAAGACGTTGAGAGTTAACAGCTTCGAATAGCTAGAGCTGCGGGTTTTATGGCGAAAATATTTTTACATTTGGTTTCAAAGCGTTATGTGAATATCTTCAGCTCTGCTACATCGTCTGTGGTTGGATGATTTTACTTCCACTTGCCTTGTAAATCTACACTTATAGGGAGTCACAATAATCTTATTCTGATTGGCGCAGTTAAATGAGAAACGTGTCTGTACAAAGACACGCTGCCAATAACCATGAAGCACAGCTGCCGACTTGCACGTGAGACACTGAATTAAAGTGGGGCAAAAATCTTTTCGTGATAAAATCGTGATCCTTCAAATAACTGACCACGAAGCAGAACTGCGGATTTGCATATGACGTTCTGAAACAACCTGGGGCAAAAACTTTTTTTTTCGTGAAAGTCAGGTGCCCGCACTTATACTTAATTACTTAGGTGTTTTTATTTATCGTTGATCTAAAACAAGTTGATTCAGTTTTTACCCAATCATCAGAAATAGTACTGCCTGCTAGTACTAAATGAGGCGCTGTTATATATTACCTGACGTCAGAACGTCTATTACTATAACAACCCTTCGAGGAAACGATTTCTGATACCTCCTCCGCTTAAGTACTTAGGTACTGGTCTACCGACCAATATAATTTCCAATGTCCCGGAGATTTGAAATATTTGTGTCTCTTTTGCGTCATAGTGTTTTACCACTTAATGCGGTTCTAGTCACGTGATTATAGGGTACCAGCTGTACCCGGCATGCCTTGCAATGCCCCTTTATGTATTTTAATTCACAATTGCAGAATACTCCTCTGGCATACGCACAACAACAAACCAAAGGTTTTTTCACTAAATTTTTGGGTTCTCCATTTTCCCCATCCCCTTTCTCCTCCTCCATGTCTAAGTCTAAGTTTTTTTTACTAAAACGTTTACTGGAACATACATAACAACTTAAAATTTAATGGCAATCGAATGAATGGTGTAGGAATATATACATTACAGATAGCTGGAACTGCATAAGAGTTGATACGCTGCAGCGCCATCTAGTGGTTAGTTGGCGAGTTACAGTTAGTTAAATGGATAACATAAAAACTTTATGTATGAAATGATACATATATTTGCCACGTTTCATTGTAACGGGTCAAACGGCGTCGGAGTATATAGATCTCAAACATACATACACACCAACGTGATTTTTTCCTTCAAACTCAATGGTTCGCAAATGAAGGAAAATATTTTTTACCATAGAATATACATTTTTTTAAATCTTGGCTTTCTCTAACGTTAATTTTTCCAAGCGAAAGTTTCGGATCTACGAAAGAGGACTTAAGGAGGAGTATTAGACAATGTTATTGTATTTTCAGTTTTTGAGCCATAACATTTACTAAGATTGTATTATCAAATTTTTCTCTTAGACAGAGCATAGGATATATTCTTGGTAAACTGCTTGACATAAATAATAATGAAATATTTTATTAGTTTTTCCTGCAGAATCATTGCAAGTGCATTTTTTAAAGCTAACCTATAATTCTCTTACAGAGATTCTGCATGACAAATTAATAAAATATTATAACAATTTTTACGTCAGACAGCTTACCAAGAATATATCATATGCTAAGTCGATGAGAAAATTTTGATAATACAGTTTAAATGAATATTATGACTCAAAAACTGAAAAAAAAAATAAAAAAAAAACGAATAAAAAAAATAAAATTGTTTAAATTTGCATTTATTTTTAATTTATCAACTTACAATTTGTAATCAGTTTTGAATTTTTAAAAGGGTGCTTGGAAGTTTACAGATTAAATTGCTTTCCCTAAGGCAGGGAATTTATGTTGTTTACGTGCACACGTGTGCCATCTTTGTAAAGAAAGTTTTGCGTTAGAGAGATAAAAATAGAAACCTGGCTAAGATGTTGACTTTCAATTTTGTTTGATAAAATGGTTTTTGAACCTCGAAAATGTGTTTCACCCAGTTGTGCTTTATGACGAAGAAGTTAGATAACTTGTGAGTAGATGGGTGCACGTGGGCGAATTCTTTGAACTTCATCGATGTGCGTATTTGTGTATTTTCGCAAATACAAATATTCAGGTGCTATATGAATTACATTGATTTTATAAATGCCTAGACCATTCACCTAATTCAGAATCGAGAAAGCCGTAAGCTACTCGTTGCTTCCGTTAATTCTCATCTCGGTTAAATTTTTGCATGTATTTTACAAAGGTAGAGCCGTGTATCTATTAGTAGACTTTTTCCATGTGTGTGTATATACATGTGTGCAAGTTTAGTTTCAAGCTGTGGCCTCTGTGTAGCATTTCACTATAGATAATCAGTCTGTAAAGAAGTTTCTAACAACCATATTCTATTTTTGTTCTAATAGCGTTATGTTGTAACATTCGTTTAGAGAATCAACAATTCTAACATTTTCCACAACTATTAATATTAGAGTCTTTCAGTACTCTAAGTTGGCTTACCTGAATGCGAACAATTACAGAGACGTGTTTATAGTACATATTTAATTTATGAATAAATAAATTACTAATTGTGTGGCACTTAATTAAGATGTGATTTATGATTTTGCATCCTCGTAAGTTGTAGCGGGTAGTTTATAACCACGTAAGTCATTATGATTAAAATTATCACATTCGTTTTACTAACTAGAAAACATATTTAATGAGTGTTGATGTTTTCTGTATATGGTACTTAATATCTCGTCCTGTGGTTGTAACCACTTCTGCTCCTGTAATAGAACAGTAAGATATATATTCCACGCGTGTGTGTGTGTGTCTATATATATATATATATATGAGGGGCTTAGAATTATAGTGGTGTGTGTCACTTTTATCGTTTAGTAAGAGGTGTTTTCTTATTTTTGTTATACACGTTTTAAAATAAAGTTTCAATTATTACACTTTTTTACTCAATTTTCAAAGTAAAACTCATATACTAAAAAAGGTCACTGTATTTTATAATGTAAAAGCAATTAATCGGTTTTGTGAAAAATACTTTATGTGACTCACACCGCTATCATTCTAAGCCCTTTATATATATACATATATATTTATATATATATATGTGTGTGTATATATATGAATATATATATATATATATATATATATATATATATATATATATATGTGTATGTGTGTGTACACCAATGCGAATCCTGAGCATAATTGGAGACGAAAATGTTACTGGCAAACTGTTGTAGGACGACAGTCTTCGCATACAACATGGCAACACTGCGCTGAGTGTTTCCTCGTGCGCTATACGTCTAGGTATGTTACGTCGAACAAACGTAGAATCGTGTGTGGTAAGTTTGAGATTTTAAGCTGCGTCCGTAATACTATGTACGATGATTATAACAGTGGTAGAATTATATATATATATATTTATATATATGCATACACATACATACATATGTATGTGTATAGTGCGGTTGAGTGTTTGAGTCTATATTGAATCTATTGCGCATGTGTGTTGGCTATATTTTTATACGTTGTTTTGAAGTTCAGTGAACTTCACGAAAACTTTTTTAAGATATATTTTGTGAATGGCTTTTTTGTATGTATGAAACTCAGCGGATGATGTATGGTAGTCGGATGTTATAGTTAAATGTGTAATGATGAGATCACTGTTCGTAGTTTTTGTAGTCGAGGGAAGCACGGGATTACGAGAGACGCATCTCGTCTTATGAAACGTGGGTATCGACCAGTCGGGACAGGCACACGGGAACGCGCATTGAAACCCAGGATGAGATTAAAACTTTTCATCCCTCTCGAGTTCAGGAATAATTTCCAGGGCGGATCCGTGATCAAGGGCAGTTTCCGTGGCGTTCTCACAGTGCACCACCGGTAGTGAAAGTCCTCACCGAATCAAACTGTGAAAAACAATTTTAGTTTTTGTGTTTTGTTTGAGAACAAGGTCAGTTCAATATTGCTGATTGTTGGTGCACACATTTTTCGCGAGAGATCCGGACTAGCATTGAATTTCATTTGCCTGCTAAGTGTACTTGGAAGTTTTGTAGAAGCTCAGAAGCGACAGCGCTGTAAGAATGACCTTGAAGCGATCATTAATGCCATGTGGCTGCAACGAGCCCAACGCTGAACTTAGCGTGCAATAATTTTACCGATCCATTTTGACTACGGGACTTACTGTATTTTTTGTGGAATGCCTATAGCAAAGTTCATTGCATGGTTCTGAGTTTCGGATGCGTTCTGTTAGAACGTTTTAAAATACGGCAACCTTAAAAGGCGGTTTTCAGCATTGTCGAAGGGTTTATGAGAATAATTTTATAAGCAAGGCGTTATGGCAATGACGTGCCGTCCTGGTCCGAAGATGTTTTCTTTTCATACATTACAGTAGGCACATGTGTAACAGCTTCGTACAAAACGCATTTCATTTCCTTGCGACACACGTGAAACACATGGCAGGCGGCATTCTTTGGGTTCGGTTTTAGTCGCCACATTTAATTTTAATTACTTATCGCTTTTAAAAATTCTGAAAAGAAAAATGTTACATCAGTGATGATACAGCAAATTATTTTTACTTTGCAGTATAGTGTATCCATGGTGCTTGAGCTGGAATAATTATAATTACAATTTTATAGCAATCTGGTCGCAGTCAGATTGAAAAATTATGAATATAAAAATTGTCACACTGACTGAGGGATAATTATACGTTAACAGCTAAATCGCAACGTCTGTACTGCAGCTCAAGGTAAATGTAATTTGCGGTGTAGTAGAAAGTTTTTCCTTTTTCCTTTCCAGAGTTAAAAAAAAAAACAGGAAGAATAAATATATCCAGTATGGTGCCTGAAACCGGCCTTAAGG
Organism: Medauroidea extradentata; assembly: GCA_003012365.1. Classification (NCBI taxonomy): domain Eukaryota; kingdom Metazoa; phylum Arthropoda; class Insecta; order Phasmatodea; family Phasmatidae; genus Medauroidea; species Medauroidea extradentata. The sequence goes on along the minus strand of PNEQ01100388.1, from coordinate 787 downwards.
CCACAATCACCCATGTTTGCTTCGTTTGCGTGTGATTTTTTTTTTGTGCGTACGAAGGTAGCATGTAGCATAAAACGTACATAATGTTCGTAATGAATTGATTAACTACGTATAACGCAAGGCGAAAAAATATAATGCAACTTCTTTTATTAAATGGCCAAAATTAAACAATTAAAAAAATCCACTGTTTTTTATAAAAAAACTCAAAGACGGTTTCGGAATATCAGACTTCATTTTAGACTTGTAAACAACTAAACTAACGGAATGTGTGCAAATGTTTAATTGTAGATGTACGTCGTGACCAAAGTTTCTGTATTTACTCAGCCGTGAGGTGAAATGAAGTGAAGAAATTTTGGTCGACATTTTGCATCTAGGTCTTTAACGTTAGTGAGGGGTGTTAACTTTAGTGAGGGGTGACAATGTCGGTATGGAACAGCGCAGGAATAAAGGACCAGGTGAAACGGGAGATCCCTGAGAAAAACCGCTGACCAGTGGCATCGTCTGGCACGCTTCCCACATGCGAAAATCTAGAGACCAGCCTCGCCGGTAATGTAACGAAGATGGTCTTAGTGGGAGGCGTGTTCTCCAGCCACTGCGCCGCCAACCGCATCTCTCCTCAGCAGTGAGTGCTAGGCATGCTGTGAGGGTGTGTGAGTAGTGCAGGGTAGTTGTAAGAACAGTGTGTTGTTGTTCCAGGAGGAGAGGCGACATACAGCCACCTCAGGCGCCCCCCGACACACGGTCGTGTCTAGCTCTCCTCAGCAGTGAGTGCTAGGCATGTTGTGAG
>PNEQ01100387.1:0-85884 GCA_003012365.1 Medauroidea extradentata | reverse complement strand
AAAAAAAAAAAAAAAAAAAGCATGATAAATCTGCGCATCTTTCACCTTTGGTGAACTCAAAAGTTATCATTATTACTCACAAATTAATATAGCGAGTAGGCCGATAAAAAATAGCGTCGTATTCACCAGTCATGGCATAATATTCTGTAATAATTTCATTATTTACCGTGAACTGTATAAAAAGTTATTAGGGGGGACATACAGACATACACATACATACAGACTTACAGACATACAGACAGACAGACGCGCGATCTCATAAGCCTATCTTTCCTAAAGGAAAGTAGGCTAAAAACAGAGAAATGCATCTAACTGACTTTGCGTCATGCTTTTAGAAAATAAAATTATAGGGACAATGCTTATAGATCCATGAAAACATTGCTCTAAAGCTAGTGCTCTGTGCATAAATGTGATATTATTTTGACGTCTGCACTAGTCAAGCACTTATGACAGCTCAGTTAATAAAAATATAAACGTCTCAAAAGCTGAGAGATCAATTATTGACAAAAATCTGTCTACCTGCTGGATGTCTGTTAAGGAAAAGTTGAGGCTTTAATGTACGTGTTACTTTTATTATTAACATTCGTTAGCGTAACTTTAAGGACAAAAAAATATGTGTAAGGTATTACATACGTCGTTGTAATTTGTTAAAATTTATCTTTAATGTTTATTTATGCGACATTGTATGTTGATGTCTGTATCACTGGCGATTACATTAAACTGTCATAATTTTCATCGTTTGTTTGTTTGTTGCGACTATAAATATGAAGTTATCTGTAGAAGTATTTATTTATTAAATGAAACAAAACTAAAGTAAACCTAGTCTAAACACGATATAAATTATGTACATTGCTGTCATATTTTACATTACAGACTGTACCAAAAACGTAAACTGTAAATGTGCGACTTGAAACTCACTTCCAGAGCATCTTTGAAATAATTCTAACCTATTCTGTCAATTTAGATCGTTCAGTACGATACACGTAAAGCTTTTAACGTGGACATACACGGACACAGGACAGTAGCCTTCAGCTGGGATTCTGACCGAGAGCAAGTCATCGCGTTGGAATGTGTTTGCCTACTGTAAAAGACGCATGCGGCCAATGCGTGATAGCATCTCAGAGACAGTTTCACGTGTCCGCGGAAACGGGAATGCATTGTTTACTGTTATTCTTCACAACCACACTTGCTACCTAAGTCATCGAGAGGTTTCAGAAAAACGGAAGACATTTGACTTCACCACGTCTGCCGACGACAGAACGTCTTGATCATTCACAAATATCTGTATATAATAATTGAAATAAATACATACAAGCAAAGTTGTACATAATTAAGTATATGTTTAGCAAAGGCGATTTATTATAGTACTTAAGGCTTCTGTCTGCATGTACTACAATGGTTTACAAATATTAATTTATTTTGGAAAGTTTACGTGTTCTCACTGTATCTGTTGAACGAAAAGAAAAATAAATAGAAGAAGTATTTTCCAAAAATAGTAACGTGCAATTAAAATAGTGTTCCCGACCCCCACAACGTAAATAATGATAAACGTACATCTTTATTACAAACTCTACTGATAATATTGACACTAAATAACTGTGCAGTGAATTTTAATACATCTTTCTAGGAATAAAATTATAGGGCAATAATGTAAAGTCACGCTGTTCCTGCACTACCACGGAAGCAGTATGCGCACAGAGTCGATGAGATAAGCGGACTAAATGCTCATGTCAGGAACTGTTCAAGTAAAGTATAATTCATCAGTAATACCCTGTTATTATAATGCAATAAGCGTATGTGAGTTTGGCCACTAATAAATGTAACAGAATGTATTAAGTTTTTGTTATAACTGAAAAAATATAATAACGTGTAAAATAACTGGTGATAATTAATTCATAAATACCTATCTTTATATGAATCAAAATTAAATTTTCAAAGACATGGCGGGATTATAAAAAAACTTATAGTATTCTGAGAGGTTAGCTTGCACAAAATAATTTTGTGCCTAAATAACTGACAAGGTATTATAGTGATTTTGCTTGCTTATTCAATTAAGTTATTGTAATAATTTCTTGGAAAACTGCTCGACATAAATAATAATGGAATAGTTCTTTAATTTGTCATGCAGAATCATTGATAAGGAAAAATAGGTCAGTTAGTTAACCAGTTGTACTAAACAGATCATGCACAGCTTTCATACAATAGGTTTTCGAAACCTAAGAGCGGAAGCTATTCCACTGTGCGTGTCGAAATCAAATGTTTATCACTACATACCATACCTAAATACAAAATCTTCAAGTTCCCGCTCAGAATAAATGCCGCAACCGGCTGCAATAAACAAATCACGAACCTTCGCCTTTTCATACAGACTACTGCAGGTGACGAAATCAAATGTTTATCACTACATCCCATTTCTTAATTCAAAATCTTGAAGTTCCCGCTCCAGAATAAATTTCACAACCATTTATAATGAACATGAAATGTACACTCTTCATGTAATTGGTTTTCGAAACCTAAGAGCAGAAGCAAGGCTACTGTTTGTGACGAAAGAAAAAATGTTTAACACTACATACCATGGATATTTTTTCCAAGTTCCCGCGCAGAATAAATGTTACATCCGGTTGAAATTAAATGTTTCAGATTAAGCTGCATGTATGTTATTTCGTTCTTGAAGTTTTCCGTACAGGAATAATCATACATCCAGTTGTAGTAATTATTTCGTAACTGTACCTAACCTCGTACCAAGCACTAGATGCATAAACTATGAAGTTGACATCTATAAGATTTAGAGCTGAAGAAAATATATGTGCATGCCAAATCATGTTTAAAAAGTATTTAATGAGCAAGTAGTGTTTAAAAAAAGAGGTCAGTTAGTTTCTTGATACAGTGAAGAGAACGTGGTCGCTGGAATCATCTACGACGATTTCATCATCACCTGCAATATGGATACTAAAACGATGCATCGAAAACCTGTGAACTGCGCAAGTTACCCATGCTCATCGGGAACTGATTGTAAATATTGCGGCAAGGTGTTTACACGAAGCGCTAATGCGCGGAGGCATGAAGCAAGTAATTGATTATTCGCAATTTCATACAAAGTGTACCCGTGCAATGAATGCAATGTCGTGTATGCAAATAAGGACAGACTGAATGCCCATATCAGAAACTATTTAACATCAAGCAACTGTCATGGCTCTCGAGACAAAAAGCAAGAAATTCTTCGAACTGTTAGCCATGAAGACTTACCAGTTAACGAGCAAGCTGCAGGTGAATATAAAGTCATATACTGCGATGCTTGTGTAAGATGTTACAATGAAATTCAGGGATTTGCATCGCAAACAACAGCAAACTGTAGAAGAAGGCATCGATTAGCTAAAAATCAATGCAAGTATTGTGGTAGTGTGTTTTCACGAAGCGATAGCGCGCGGAGACATGAAGCAAGTAATTGTTTATTCGCAACTTCATACAAAGTATACCCACGCAATGGATGTGATTATGTGTATCCAAATACGAGCGGACTGAATGATCATGTCAAGAACTGTTCAAGTAAAGTATAGTTCATCAGTAAAACCATTTTATTACAACGCAATAAGTGATTGTGATTTTGTAAACTAATAAATATAACAGAATATGTTAAGTTTTTTTATATAATAGATCATATAAATAACACGTAAAATGACTGGCGATAATTAATTCATTAACATATAACTCTGTATGAATCAATAAAAAATTTCCGAAGGCATAACGAGATAATAAAAAGAAAAATTTTATAACAGTTTGTGCTAAATCGTCAGCTAGGACTTAGTTATAAGGAAGACATATGGGTTAATATATCGTCCACTATTAAAATATATATTAAGATTCTACTAGGAAGGTTTTGTTACGTTTCAGAATATGTATTTTTTTGTGCAGAACATGACATTTTTCTAATTAAAGTACTGAAAACACTTAAACAATAACCATCAATTTTTTTTATTACACATAATATACACGAGTGGCGACTGCGACGCGGACAATTCGAAGATTCCCATACCTTGCCGATACAGATAACGCAGAGCTCGATTATATATTCATATTATTAAGACAGGTTTGTTTGTAGTGTTTGTTACACAAACCTTTGAAAAAATACTTTGAATTTTAATCACGCAAAAACATAAACATTTACCAGCATGTGTAAAATAATTAGTCTGTGGTTTCTGTAGTAGTGTGACTGGACAAGGGCATCAAAAAGTTTTTAATGCTGCATGAATACTTTTTTTATAGAAAATCTTTTAATATATGTAACACCGATGTCAGGTACCTGATCGCATTAAAATAAAATACGCATATGCAAGTACATTCAGCTGAAATGAATAAAGACATTTGAAAGTGTTAAAATATGACTATATGTTTTAAGTCAGCATACTGGGAACTTATTATTTTTAATGAACAAACACCACTTCCGTATGAAACTTCTTGAAACTGTATAAACGTTAAAAGCTGTACATGTACCAATAATACATGTCATAATTCATTTCATGCCATAATTTCAGTGTACATTTAACTAAACATTGCTCGTAACTGGTAAAAAATGTACAGACAGAAGCGTTACGTATTTGCTCGAAGTCGTTTTGCAAATCCATGCAACTTAATACGGCAAAATAAATAAAATATTTTAGCATTTTATTATTTTTTGAGACCACTAACATGTTAATACTGCTATTGACTATTTTATACGAGTATATTTAATGCTGCCCGCTAGTACAAAGGCGTACTTGACTATTCGCATATGCTAATTAACTTAGGGCTGTACAGTGAATTTTTGCTGTCGATATTTCCCCCTAGAATAAAAAAACAACAGTTTCTACAGTTCCAGCGAGACACCAGAAAACTTGCGATGCTCATTTCCCCGTCGAGTCGATCCAGGTACTATTTCTTGCGGGGTCGGTCCCCGGATATTCGCATGCGGAAATTGTGTCGGACGAATCAGTTCGCAGTCATTACTTATATGAGGCATTTAATCTAAACATCTCTAGACAAAGCAACTAATCCAATGTTTTGTATCACTTTTGAAATGTTCACTGTGACAGTAGCCCAAGATGATGGATTAGACCTCTCTTGCATAGATCTTGCGTCCCTGATCTTTCTAGACTAATTAAAACGGTTATATTACGTTTTTAATGTTTTATTTTCAGCCTGTGAGGCTTGCGACCTTGAATTCTCTAGACAAAATCATACAATATATGATAAACTGTTTACTTGCTGATTTTCGAATAATGTATGAATGACTCAATTACACGCTTTGCGGAATCTTTGAACATAAATAATTAATACATAGGGTCTATCGATGACGAACCGACACAGACACAATGCATGTCGCAGGCCGTGGCAAACTAAAAAGGATTGGATTTGCACCTCTCTTGTACACAGCCTACATTCCAGATCACTCTAGACAAATTCAGACTATGATATTATATTTATGTTTTTCCTTTTTAAATATGTTCTCATTTATCCTCAAGTCACAGCCTACAAGATATGCGACCTGGATATCTCTCTAAATAAAATCAGACAGTCGATGACAACGTGCTTTTCATTGCAGATTTTTAAATCACATAAAGAAAGATTCAATTGCTCGCTTTAAGGATTCGTAGAGCAGAAATTGTTACTACTTCTAGGCAACTGATGGCAAGGTGCTTATCGTTGCGGAATTTTATGACATGTATTGAATCATATAGAAATTATTCAATTGCCTTCTTTGAGGTTTCGTGTGTGCACTTTATTTGAATCATACAAAAATGATTCAATTGCTCGTTTTAAGGTTTCGAGCGTGCACTTTATTTGAATCATATAAAAATGATTTAATTGCTCGCTTTGAAGTTTCGTGCGAGCACTTTAATTGAATCATATAAAAATTATTTAATTGTCCGCTTTTAGGTTTCGAACGTGCACTTTATTTGAATCATATTGTAAAAAATTCGTAGAAAGGAACTTATAGATGTAGGAGATTTAACAACATCGATAATTAAGTATAATATGCATTAAAAAGTACAGAAAGTGTATGTGACCATGCCAACATATTGTATATCTTAATACGTGTCTGCACCTAAAATTTCATAGACATATTTCAAATACTTTTTTGGAAATATTCGAGAAATAAACTCGCGAGTTGACAGATGTCGTAGCTAGCCATACCAACTTATTCTCAGCCTAACCACGTTCTAACATTTTAAATTTCTTTTTCGTATGAGAAATAGTCTATAAATAATGGAGACATATGCTTACGAGCTGACAGAATTACGTAGGCAGTAATACCAACTTGTTCTGTGTATAAATACGTGTCTGTATTTTAAATGTCATAGACATATGTCAAAATTGTTTGAAAATAATCTCTTACGAACTGACAGAATGCGTAGGCAGTCATACCAACTTATTCTGTATGTAAATACGCGTCTGCATTTTACATGTCATAGACATATGTCAAAATAGTTTGAAAATAATCGAGAACTGAGCTTGCAAACTAACAGAGCACGCATTGCCATATCAACTTATTTTAGGACTTAATAAGTTTGTTCATTTTAAATTTTATAAACATATGACGAATAGTTTGAATCGAGATCTATGCTTAAAATCTGATAAAGAGTGTAAGGTATCTCATAATATCAACTTATTCTGTATTTAAATACGTGTCCGCATTATAAATTTCCTACACATATGTCTATTAGTTTGTGAATAAACCAGAACTATGCTTTCAAACTTACAGAGGGCGTATTTAATCATATTAAATTGTTCTGGTACTTAATATGTGCTATTGTTTTGAATTTCATAGACAAATGAAAAATAGTTTGGAAATAATCGAGAACTATGCTTAAGAACAATAGTTTGTTAAGGGGGCTTGATCCCTGTCAGGTCGGTTTTACGGTTTTTCTCATAAATCAGGGAATATACACACTGTTTTACTCTTTTTAACGCTGACAAGGCATAGTTTATTATTTCATTCACTTTTTGGAATCCATATGGCATTGTTTCTGTTAATGTTGCGGCCTCTGTAGTCGCTCCCGTAAATAGAGCAATTTTTACTTTTCAGCTATTTCCCGTTACAAAATAATGAATATATTATGATTCCAGGAATTACAGAAAATCGATTAAGTTTGTATCTATGCCCTGTTGTGACAAAATTTTTGATACATCGACTGTAACAGAAGTTATCGATAAGAAATGGATAAATCCAAGGTGGTAGGGATCAATACCCATTAATAATCGAGAAAAATGCTTACAAACTGACAAAGCGTTAATCTAGTCATATTAACTTATTCTGGTAGTAAATATGTGTTTGCGTTTTGAATTTTACAGTCATATGACAAATAGTTTGGAAATAATCGAGAACTAAGCTTAAATACAATAGTTTGTTTATAAACGAGTAAATGCTTACAAACTGACAAAGCGTTAATCTAGTCATATTAACATATTCTGGTACTTAACACGTGTTTGCGTTTTGAATTTTATAGACATACGACAAATAATTTGACAGTAATCGAGAACTATGCTCAAAAACTGACAAAGCATGTATATAGTCATATTAACTTATTCTGGTACTTAATATGAGTTTATGTTTTGAATTTCATAGACATACGGCAAACAATCGAGAACTATGCTTAAAAACTGACAAAGTATGAATCTAGTCATATTAACTTATTCTGGTACTTAATATGAGTTTCCGTTTTGAATTTCATAGACATATGACAAACAGTTTGGAAAATAATCGAGGACTCTGCTTACAAAGCTGACATAGCGTTAATCTAGTTATATTAACTTATTATGTATCCAAACAAGTGTCTGCATTTTTCAATTTCATAGACATATGAATAATAGTTAAGAAATAATCGGAAACTATGCTTAAAAACTGACAGAGCGCTTATTTAGTTGTATAAACTTATTCTCGGTCTAAATAAGAGACAGCGTTTTGAATCTCGTAGACATATGTCAAATTGCTTTGAAATAATCGATACTTATGCTTAGAAACTGACAAAACGTCGTGTCCATGCTTAAAAACCGAAATAGTGCACAGTAAAACATTACATGCGTGCGTGCGGGTGGGAAAATCTCTTAATTTGTTTTAAACTTACTATGCATAGCTAAATAACTATGTTCTAAGACGTAACTATGCTTTAGGAAACTATTTATATAACAGTTACCTCATCTATGCTATAAGAAATAATTTAAATAAAATCGTATTGAGTAACTACCTATGCTAGAATAAATAATTATTAAAGGAAAACGATTTTTTTATAAAAATATTAAACATAGTATATGATATAAGAAATAAATTTTACATAAAGTCGTTTTAGCATATTAAATTAAATTTGATATTTTATCTACTACGAAAAGTTATTTTTATGTATACCACATTTAAACTATCTCCATTACTAATGCATCCGTAGCTCAGTCGACTACAGCGTATTTCTGATGACCCAAGGGTTGATGGATCGGGTCCCACACCCGGCAGAGGATTTTTTTAGTAAACTCTGAACTTTAAAGAATCATAAGGTTCAGTTCCCCATACACAGATACTTAGAACTTGACCCTTACCTGCAGCGACACTAGCACACTCTACCTTCCAACGTCAGAAGTAAACATTGGAACAAACATGGCTGTGCCCAGCACACGACAGCAGCGCCGCCTAGCAGACGACGGAAAGTGCGACACCAGCGCCTCCTAGCAACCAATGTTTGAATCATGTCGTCACGAGCAGAAGTGACAGTCGAAAAAATGTGACGTCACAAGCAGACGACATAAAAAAACATGGCAGCTGTGTAGAAGATGACTTAAGACAACTGACAGTCGAAAAAACCCCAAATTGGAAAATCCAAAATTCAAATTTGGAAAAACCAAAAACAAGATGGGATACAGGACGTCATCCAGGATGGCGGACAGTTAAAGCAAACAAGATGGCGGGCAGTTATGTCACGGTGGCTATGTTGATTGCTTAGAGTAAATACAGCTGCATACGAAATTGTGTGTTCAACATGTGTCACGTGACTTTAGTGAAATATGCGCGGGAAATTTGAAATAACATTGAGAACCAAGATAATAATTGCTTAGTAATCACAACTATGTTGGGTTATTTTGGTACATTATGAATATATGCACTAAGGAGAGCATACCACCATATTATCGCATAGTATAATTCCGTAGAAATTTCAGAACGACAAATGTAAACAATGTTTGCCACGTTACTGTTTTCCTTAACCCAGCTGTTTTTAGTAAAAAGTAAATATTAACTACAGACTTACTACAAGGTTTTGAACCGAGATCTTGGCAACACCACATGACTAAATATATATTCTTGAAGGTACGCCATGAGTTTCAAACAATACGACTGCATTTTGACTCCGAGAAAACATGAATAACCAACAGCAAACTCTCGAGACCATGTTGGACACACATTTGTGACGTCATGTTCCCTCTACTATATATTACCTCTATGGTTGATTGCATCATCAGTGGATCCACAGCTCCACGCCCTCAACCCTCTGTGCCTAAACCGGCCAATTGCCACTACTAGTAATCCTAACCTCAGCCATGTGACTGAAAATACTGCCAAATTGCAAATACCTACCAAACCTCCTCAAAATAGCTTTGAATAAAAACCTACTATCTCTTGTAACTATTGCAAGAAACCTGGTCATGTTATTCAAATTGTTTCAAGTTAAAAGCAATAAACAAGGACCATGGGGAAGAAATGTGAGCGATCTTCCCTGTAATCATGGCAGTCCTGCCAATTCTCAATATAATGCTCACATTCTAAAGTCTGTGAATCTTTGCCATAACTTTCAATACCATTTTGGTCCTCATAAATTTGGAGACAAGAAAAAGAATTTGAGCATATGTCAAGTAAATTTTCCAAATGTTAAGGGTATTCAGAGATTTCCAACCCCTCGTATCGATGTTATTTTAGGAAGAATAACTATTAATGCGCTTGTTGACCCTGGAGCAGCGCGTTCTATTATTTCTAAAATTTTTTTGAAAAATTAAGGGAATTAAAGCTGATAAAGTCTGTTGGACCTTGTGATATTCAGTGTTACACAGCATCTAGAGAAGCTTTACCTATTTCTTGTTGTGTTACATTTAAGATAACAATTGGACATTTTACTTGGAAGCATAAATGTCTGGTTTCCAAAAATCTTGGGTTAGAATTTATATCAGGTGCTGACTTTATGAAATCCACCAGCCTTATGCTAGATATTCAAGACCAGAATCAATTTTTAAAGTTTTCTCCCAACGACAAAATGATATTTTCAGATTGTTAACAGAATCAAAACATTTCATCTGAAATAAATGCTCAATCAAAAGTAATTGCTGATCCTTTTGCTCATTTGGACAAGTCACAGCGATCAGCGATTAAAACCCTGTGCGAACAGTTCCCTAATGTTCTCACCTCTAAATTAGAACTAACTTATTTATTAGAGTACGATATCAAACTAATTGATAAGGAATATTTTAAGAGCCATCCATATAAACTATCAGCCCCTAAAATGGAAATTTTGAGAAATCAAGTTCAGGAATTGTTAGATAAGGGTGTAATTGAACAATGCACATCACAATATGCCAGTCCAGCCTTTTTAGTGCCTAAACCTAATGGAAAACACCGCATGGTGGTTGATTTTCGTAAAGTTAATCAAAAGATCGAAATTGAATCTGTTCCTCTTCCTGACTTGCATTCCGCTTTTAATTGGTTTGGAAAAGTAAAGTATTTTACTACTATTGAGCTTAATGCAGCTTATCAACAAATTCCTCTATCAGAACAAGCCTATTACTAGCTTTTGTGTTCCATGGAACCTTTACCAGTTTACTCGCGTACCTTTCGGTTTGACTATTGTTTCTAAGGTACTTACTCGTCTTTTGAATAGAATATTTCATGACATTAAATTTAAATATGTGTATAACTATCTTGATGACCTTGTGATATATTCTGAATCTTTTGAACAGCATGTGGAGCATCTTAAAGAAGTTTTATTATGCCTATAAAAGGCAGGTCTTACTGTTAATCCTAATAAAGTTTGTTTTGCTGTAAAAGAAACTTTCTTGATCATAAAATATCTTCAAATGGTATTTCTATTGATCCTGAGCGAATTCGTGCTATTAGAGATTTTCCTCCACCCTGTGATGCTGAAGGAATTACTCGTTTCATAGGCATGGTTCAGTTCTTTGGTAAATTTATATCTAACCTAGCTGAAAAGGCAGAACCTCTGAACCGTTTGCATAAGAAATCTGTAAAATTCGAGTTGGGTGAAGAACAACAGCAAGCATTCAACATTTAAAAAAAAATGATTTAATTCAACCTCCTGTTCTGCGCATGCCTGATTTTACTAAAGAATTTATTTTACAAACAGATGCTTCTAGTTTGGCCTTAGGAGCAGTCTTAGCTCAAGAGTTTGAGGGTGTGCGGCAGCCTATTGCTTTCGCTTCACGAACACTCACACCCCAAGAAAGAAAATATTCAAATATTTATGAATTAGAGTGTTTGGCTGTAGTATTTGGCATTGAGAAATTTCGGCAGTACTGGGAACATAATGAGTTTCTTCTTGAAACTGACAATCAATCTTTGTCGTGGCTTTTGGCTCACCCACGTCAGTTGGGAAAAATTGGGTTGTCAGGATCTCTTCATTAAAATTTAGAGTGCAGCACATTAGAGGATCTCAAAATGTAGTTGCTGACACTCTGTCACGCACGGTTGATAATTCAAAAATTTCTGATGAACCTGAAAATCTTCCAAATTGCAATTTACTTTCTGATTTTCCATTGGCATTTTCTAATTTACAAGAGCATCATGAATTGGATGATGAATGAAATTATATTATTTTAAAATTAAAATCTGGAATAGAACAAAAACCTTATTTGTTGTCCAAATGGATTCTATGTTGTAAATCTCGTGAAAATAATCAATGCGCTGTGCTACCTAATCCCTTGAAACCTATGGTATTTGATTATTTTCATTCTTCATCTTTAGGGGCACTTCTTGGTATTCACAAAACCATTCAGGATATTCGACAGCATTTTATTTGGAAAGGAATGAATGCTGAAATTGCAGATAGAGTAAAACTTTGTAAATTATGTGCTTTAAGTAAACCTGTTCAGAACACACATTTAGGATTTCTAGCTTCTTATGTTGCAACCAAGCCTATGGAAAAACTTTTCATTGATTTTGTTGGTCCCTTCCCAAGAAGTAAAAGGGGTAACAATACATTATTAGTCTGTGTGGATGTGTTTTCTAAAGTTGTCTGGCTTATACCTTTGAGAAAAGCTGATTCCCTTTTCCTCTGTAAAGGCACTTCAAACACAAATGTTTAAAAATTTTGGTGTTTCTTCTTCTATGGTTTCTGACAATGGTTCACAATTCACCTCAAGGATTTTTCCGAACATGTGTTTTTCTTATGGCATCCGCCATATCACCCTGTCTCCATACTACCCACCACCCTCACATGCGGAATGTTTCAACCGAAACCTCCGTTCATCTCTCATTGCTTTCATGCGACGGATCGCAGTAGTTGGGACAGTAATCTTTCTTGGCTTCAAATGGCTTTGAATTATGCCAATCATGAATCATATGAAACTAGTCCTTTCAAACTTGTTTTTACTTATGCTCCAAATAATCCTTTGTCAAACTTATGGAGTTTAAATGATTTATTGCCGGATGATCCTAGGGACATCCAACAAGTTTGGGCAGCAGCCCTTAGGAATTTAAAACGAGCTCATGTCAAAAGCAGAGCCAAATATGACAAACACCGGGTTGAAAACCCATTTATATTAGGCGACCTTGTCTTTTTAAAGGCCCATCCCATCAGCAACGCTGCTGATAAGAAAATGGCTAAACTTTGTTACCATTGGTCTGTTCCCTACCAGATCCAGCGTTTTCTTACACCTGTGACTGCTAGTCTCGCTGACCCTGAGACAGGTCATTACATAACTAGAGCCTATGTCTCCCACCTGAAAAGGTATTACTCTTCTTAATTTTCTCCACAGTTTAGGAGCTGCAGATTCTAACTGTACATTGTATGTTTTTGTTGTTCGCTGACTAGCTACCAGCATTGTGTTAATTTTTACGACCTCGACTTTTGTACAGTGGTCTGATCACCCAATTGTATTAGTCTATAGGTCTATACATTCGTGTGCGCGCACCAAAAATTAATAAGAATAATAAAAAACTGCAGTACTAGGTTAAATTCATTTTATACTAAGTAAATTTTATTGTTAAAATTAAACTGTGCTAGTTCAAATGAAAGTTAGTTGGGATGTATGTGTGTGTTATTTCCACTTGGTGAATATAGAGTTAATTTCATTATTTTAGTTGATATTGGTTATTTGGGTTAAATATTCTTGGTGTATTTTGGGTGTGTTGTCAATATATTTTTTTGGGAAACCTTCTTGTGGTTAACTAATTTCTGGGAGATGTGTTCTTGGCCTTTCTTGGTGATTCGGGTTATGGTAGTGTTTAGTTCTTTGCCCTTCAACATTTTGGGACACTTATTGGTCTTTCGACATGGATGTCGTTGAGATATTTATCATTCTTTTAATATAAAATGTAGGGTATCGTGTTGCTTGTTTTAGTGTTCTTCTCCTGTCCTGTTATGATAAGACTGTGGTCACCGTGTTATTATTCTTCGTGCTCCTGATTGTGAGCAATGTTGTTTCATCGACGGTCTTCATTACTCCTCTGGACTCTGGCATCATTTTCGAGAGAGAAGATGACCTCTGGTTTTCCGACAATTTTTACTCTGTGGTTCTCAAATTTTGATTTGCTTGCTCTGAAAGAAGAGTGTAATGGACTTGAGACTTTGTTAAATACTGTAGTATCGGTGCATAAGAAAGAGGGAAGACATCTTTCTATAAACACCTCATTTGAAATAAATTTTAATTTTACGGTATTCCAGTTAAAAGATAGCTTTATTGCATTTAAATCTGAAACTGTGACATTTACCTATCTGTTACCAACACGATCAAAACGTGCATTAATTGATTTTGGAGGCAAAATTTTGAAAACTGTTTTTGATACTTTAGATAATGAAGATTTAAGAGTTTTGGGACACCGTTTAAATTATATTGAACCTTCTGAAGGTGACATTTCTGCTAGTGTAGCAAACCAAATTATTTTGATAAAAAATCTTGAAGACAGAGTGATCAACAACACTTTGTACATCAAAAAAATTAAGTCTGTTATATTTGGATCATTATAATTCTTTGTATTTTAACACAAGTCATTTGGTACATGAAACTGTTGAAAAAATTGTAACATTGAGTTTTAGGATTGATTTGAATATTATGCTATTTCGTATTAGTGAGGCTCTTTCAAATGCTAGATTAGAAATTTTTGATCTGCGAGATGCCATAAAACTAGTGTACATGGAAAATTAAGTACTACTTTGCTAAATGCTGCATCATTTTTCAATATTCTAAAAATATTCAACAACTTGTCACTTTACCTTTACTCATGGTAGCATCTGCGATACCAGAAAATGTATATATATATTATGGACTCTCAACTGTTCAGGCTATTGTTTACAATTCTTCTCTTAACATTGCTATTAACATTCCCTTAGCCAATAAGGATAGTTTGTTTGAGAAATATCACACCTTTCCAGTCCCCTTTCTGGTTCACAACTTGAACAGGCATGTATATTTCATTGACAAAGAAATTTTAATTGTAAGTTTGAATCGAAAACATTTTGCTACAGCTGATCATCATTCATTGTCTGATTGCAAAGCTCATTGCATCACCTTGTGTCCTGCTTCATTTCCCTTTTTTGACACACATATTGATAATTGTGAATTTAATCTTTTTCTCTGGAAAACCGTATTTTGAATTTTGTGATAAGTCTGTGATGAAACTTAACCTTCCTTTCTTACGTAAAACCACTGCACATTGGATCTTTGCAACCAATTCCTCTATTGATGTTACTTTTTTGTGTAGGTCGACCACAGAATACTATTCTCTCTTCACACTTTCCTTATCAGGGAGTGGCTTAATCAACCATGACTCACAATGTGATATCGTTATTCCTTTCTTCAAACCTTCGGAGCAGTTTATTCTGCTATTCACTATAACCTTTCTTTACCTGTTGTTCATGTTCCTAAATTAGTCACTAACCTAACCTTTGTACATTTTTCTACTTTTCCAAATATATCCATGAATGATTTTCCTATCAAGGAACTTGATTCCCTTTTAAATTATCATCCTCGGAAAACAGACTTTCATGATGTTTTTAGTCTCCTTCATTCTCGTCCCCCACTACCCAATGATAACCTTAGTCTCATTTCTATAATTCTTGTATGTTTTACCGTATTATGTATTGTTTCTTTTGTGATATTTTGGTTGAAATCAAAATTTTGTATTACTGTTTCGAGTCAACATCCTAGTAATCCCATTGAACCAGAGAGATCTATTGTTGTGCCTTTATCTGTTATTTTCTGCTTCTGCTAAAGCTTAAGAGATTTAAACTTTTATATTGTTGTGTGTTATGTGTAATACTTTAATCTTAGTGTTTTGTGAGTGGTGTGGCCTACTGTAGTGCCTGACCCCTTGTACCGCCCCGTGTTCAGCTTAAGGGGAGGGAGTGTGTGCCATTTGCTGGCACATGCTCATTTGTTTGTTTATTTTGTTTTGTCTAGTTCGTCTATTCGTAGTGGTAACAATATATATATTTTTATTTTGGCAAAGTTACTCCACCCCAGCACTGTTTATTTATATAATCTTCGGTGAAATTGTAATAACAGTGAACTGCTTATTATTATTTTATAAAGAAAATTTCAGGTTTTTTTATGTGCAGTTAATGCAGTGTGGTATAATTATGGAACAGTTCTTGTGTAATACTTCTGACCATCTCTAATCATGATCTGATCATATTTGTTTTCATGTGAATCAAACAAATTTTTTTATTGGTAAAATTTAAATTAAAATATGTTTGTTTATTGAAACACATGTGTGTTTTAAAATATTATGTTAGGAAATATTGTTCGATACTGTCGAAATACTATTTTGGTAACATGAAGAAGTTACGACTCTATGCCGGCCTATAACCTCTAGGCATTCCTTTGTCTCGACCTTGTAGTTTCTTACACATCATGGCGTGAACATCAACCGAACACTTAGTGTTCTTTATCATTTTGTAATGTCGTAACAAGACAAGATTTCCGCCTAGGGTGAGTTTATTCTTTCAATTTATTACCTTTTGTGCCCTAGTGTTACATTGTTTTTATGACTGTTATTTAAATTTTATATTGTTTGCTTGTTTAATGTAGTTGTCCCCGCCACGCGGTTTCAACTCTTTGCTATGTAGAAGGAAAGGAAGCCTATCCAGTATTTGAGGGATTTGGCTTGTCTACATCTTCCGATGTAGAAGTAACATTATTTCTACTCGTCCTTTTGCTGTACCGTCATCGGTAGCCATGGGCGAGATGGAGATATAACATCTTCCGGCGGTGGCAAGAGTGTCCCCATGAAGGACAGCCAGGAAAGTCCAGCCAATATATTTATTTTCCTTCTCTCGTCCTAACTACTTGATGTGCACACAGCACCAATTATTAAAATTTGAGACTTTCTTTTATATTCGATCACAACCTCTGCAAAATTAATTGAACAACGAAAATTGAAAATTTGTTAAAATATGTAATATTAAAATGTAAGTTAATTAATTAATTTTTGTGTTTGGGATCTCCTTGTTTAACTTATTTATTATACTA
The DNA here is from genome assembly GCA_003012365.1 of Medauroidea extradentata. Classification (NCBI taxonomy): domain Eukaryota; kingdom Metazoa; phylum Arthropoda; class Insecta; order Phasmatodea; family Phasmatidae; genus Medauroidea; species Medauroidea extradentata. The sequence continues at coordinate 69,171 of PNEQ01100387.1, read as the reverse complement.
TTCTTAAACCATACATGCATTTCTTGATTTGTTAATGAACCGTATTGGTTAATCTACATACACCAAATACTAATTGTGCAAATAATTTATTGTTATCGAATCACCTAATCAAGGTATTAATTTTTTTTTCTGAATATTACAATTTTATTTACTATATCTATCTCATTTCACAAAGTTTAATATACAAAGGCTCCCATGCTCCTAAACTAAAAAAAAATTAAATTAATTTTTTGTATGGTATCTTAAATTAATAATCTTTAATGTGAAGTGTTGGGGAAAGGAGTCTCGGCCCTTTCTCTGACCTTGAACAACTTGTGTCCACGTTATTGCTGTTTTCCCCTTTCTTTGCTTAGCTGACCTAGGAGCTGTCTTGTTCGATTTACCCTATTGGTTAACCCTTCCTGGACCTCCTAGGTTGGTTGGTAAAGTTTGGGGGAATTCCACCAAACAGTACAGATGTACTAATCAAGTGTGAGGGAACCAACCACCGAGACGACGGTATTGGGAGGTGCACACCTCTCTGAATGGTGACGAGGTAAGACCTTAGAATGGAGCATTGCCGAAATGAAAGAGCGGGGGGAAAGCAAGTTTCCCGAGAAAACCTTCAGAAAAGTCGAGCACTCTAGCCGCTAACTACCACGGCCCCGATGTGGTACGAGGAATCAACATTGCGACATGTAAAAAAGCCACCTTCTCAATAGCATAATACTGCACTTTGATAAAACGCAGAAATAATAACATATTATTGGACCCTGAACTTACTATCAAAATTGCCGTACTATTTGCAATTAACTTGGCAAATTGTTTAAATTAGTAAACTTTACTTTCAGCTGTCAAAGTCAGTTTACAAATTGAAATAAGTCCTCCCGCGTGCCACAAAATTTTTGGCTAAGTAAATTGAAGCTTCTTGGTCTTATAAAAGTGTTAAATTTATGTATTCTAAAATATATTATCGTGTATAGTAGGAACACGTATTTAGGTAACTGTTTGTAGATAGATTCTTAAACCTAGAGGTTTTCATTTTGGGGGCAACCAAAATAAAATAATAAATAATTTTAACCACATTTCCAAATGCAAGTCAGGCTAATATTAATAGCATAAAAGTTCAAAGGCAGAAAGAAAAATATTGAGACAAAAAATTGTTGGGGGGAGGGTGTGTGTTTAATTTGAGTGCAGGAGACAGGAAAAAATTAATTTAATTTTTGGACGATATACAGCCGTTACCGTCGTTCAGGGAAAAAATAATCCAAATTAAATTGTTACGATTTCTCCATGTACCGTAGTGAGTGATGCTGTTCAGGCACCTAATATATCTGACAACAAAACATTCCAAAACGAATGTGAATATTCGCTTACAACTACAACGATTCAAAAGAATGTAACTAGTATTCTAAAATGTAGAATTTTTTATTGTTTCGGACATATTTTCAGAGATTGGTCAATTAAGCTAGCACAACAGTCTTTTCAACTGCACCGTTAGTGATCTGAACTTGTTGAAGGAAGAAAGAAAATTAATGATGAGCATATTTCACATTCACTGAAATGTAACTCTTTGTGTTCTGTTATAATGAATACTAATATTGTGCCCTGTCTACGTTCTTTTTTTATCGATTTACTAATAAAAATTTATTTATAATATGAGGTCTAGAAATGTCAACGTATTGTTGCGTGCCATGTACCTAGAGGCCGGTGGTCGGCAGCTGTTTCGTAACACTTGTGGACTGGCCCCTAATCTCACAGGCTGGGTGGCTACGTGAGGAAGTCAGGACGAAGCTACGTCATAGATACCTGTCCCAACTGCGTCTTAACCCTACGAGAGCGGCCTACGTGACTCAAGTCAAGTCCGAAACATGTTGTAATATCTATTTTTAGACCCCTGTAATGCGGAGAGTCCCCAACTGTTTGATGAGTATATAAGCGCCGAATCGACAACCTTGGGGAGAGTTCGCTATTGGTCGTTCTAGAGGAAGGTGCTACGCTTGTGGAGAGATACTGGTGAAGACATCTTGGTGACGTCAGAGTCTACTGTGAGGCGGCAGGCGGCTACCTTCGGAGCAGTGTTGGGCGAAACAAGAGGACTGCTGCGGCGGGCTGACGAGTGAAGAGGAGGTGCGCGACAGGAGTCGAACCGAAGACCTCAAGAGTGAAGACAGTGGTGCACTCGGGGTGCTGCGCAGCACACGTTGATTCATCACCACTGCGGACTATTAAGGTTGTATACACTGTCACTATTTTAGAGACTGTTGATTGAAAATATGACTTTGGTTAATGGTAAATATTCTTGTGCTTTAATTGTCGAAGTTAATTAATGTGTCTGTGACACAGGAGTAACTGTGAGCATAACTAATTGTGTTGTGAGAGTTATAGTTGATAACTGGTTTGTGCATTTCGTAGCTTTGTGAGATGTTAAATCCAGTTCTTAATTTAACTCTTTTATTTCTAATTATAAGACCACTATCCCAAAATAACTCTTGGGAATTGCCCACACATAAAGTTTTTGTCTCAAAATTGTAACAATATTCATGTGATTACAGCATAATAAAAGGACTTTCATTACATAATTAACACACTAATATAATCAATAGTGCACTTCAAATACTTTCCAAGAAAAAAAATTTGTCATGTTAAGTGTATTTGGTAACATAAACAATTTTATCTTCGCTAATTAGCATAAAATAAAATATTTCCAGTACCTTAACGTTCGAAACTTCCAAACGCGTAATTCCACATAATATATCCAAATACCTGCAACGGAAAGAAACCCCAAAAAACATAGCGAACATTAAAATTTGCTTCTTCTGTGAGTTTACAAACTATATTCTAATGTATAGCCTTGAGTTCTGCAATGAATTTTAGTACACATAAATAAATATAATAAAGCCAATGGAAACTAATTAGCCGAGATCATACACGAAACAAAAATTAGTTAAGCACTGGAAATACCTTGCAGTACGTGGGTTCCAAAAACATAGTTTAAATGTTAGATAAAATATTGAGCCACTGTGCTTTTCGCATTAAATTCTTGATTTTAGGTTTTTGAAAATGTCTCAACAACTTTATGTAGCACTTTAACATTCCATACATAATAATGACGTACACATATTCTACTATGACTGATTTTCAAGAAGTAGATTTAAAAAAAGAGAAGTTATTAACTAAGTTTATTGAGAGAGGGAAGGTCTTACAAAGTAACTTACTATATTTTTTAAACAACGATACAAAATGCTTGTGATACAGCCATCCGTAACATACTGTGAAGTAAATGTCATTCTGATCGGTTTGGGGGGTGGCGAGTGTCGACTGGAGAGGAGATGTGCGTGAGAGAGACAGACTACAAGGATAGCAGTTAGTTCACCATCCTACCACGCTGCTTCGAGCAAAAACGGCATAGCCGAGGCTCCTTACACCGCCTGGCAGCTCGGGTAGACGGCCGCCTTAAAGTGTAATGCTCTTAAAATACACTTAGAGCAAATTGTGATTTTTATGATTGATATGATACGTGAATGATATTGTGAACAAAAATTCCCTTTCGTGATATCTTTGTTAATTTCAGACCTGGCTAGCTACCACTTGATGGAGATTTATTTAAGTTATGTGACACTTAAGTTTGTTCGCTTTAATTAAATGGATATATTTCCTGTTTTTATACGTAGGTTTTGACATTAAGGGTTAAATAAAGCTACAATGTCGAGTAAACCTCTCGCGAAGAGACTGTAGGGTAGTAAAATAATTTTTTAATGAAATCACGAGTATATTTTACGTTCGGTTGCTATAGATGCCTAGATATTATTACATTAAAATTATAAAAATGGCAGCTTTACTTTTTTTGTAAAGTTTGTTGTTTTAAGCCCTTATTTTTCTAAAAACTGTTTTAAATTTTTACTCGAAAGGAAAGCATACTACCGTGTAGTGCTACATAAATATACTCGTCCGCTCATAAAATATCAACTAGTCAAAAATATCTCATCAAATTTTGATGAGTTCAGATTTTATTGACGAATGAGCATGCCATTAATCCACTCAACATCATAGCTTACCGCAGGCCTTAAGGCACTTTGTTTTTCTGAAAATGTAGTGCCCTTATTATAAATACTGAACATTGGCTTGACCACATATCATGCTGCTGTTGTGGTAATGTATATGGTGACAACAAATGGGTTTGAAACATGTTCTCTGTGGTAGTTTTTGTGAAAGAAATAGTAGGCTCTGTTTTTTGTGTGAAACAATGAGTTTTTATCTATGTGTTAGGTTATGTATTGATTGATGAGAATGTATCCCTTCCGTGTTAGTAATTATTTCTCTGTGATAAAATATATCTCAGTGTAATAGATGGCGTTTAAAAAGTTTCAAGCGACATTGTCAATGTAAAGTATAAATGTAACGTAATGTTCAGTCCTTTTTAAAGCAGAATTGACAAAAAATTTCCCAGTGATATAATAATCATGCTAAATGTTTTAAAACAAAAAAATGCAAATAAAGTATTGAAAACAAAGTTAAGAAATGAATTTATGTTTTTGTACAGCTACTAAGTTTGTTGAAATTTGTTTCCCATTTTGTTTAATGTACTATTTAGGCCTTTTGTTTACAGATAACTCTGAATCGTTTTCGTAACCTTTTCTTACACAATCAAATCAGTACTTGTTTCACCAAGAGAACACACTTGATGAAGTACTGCTTATATATGTGACTAAGCAACGCTTATTTAATTATGAATACCTACCAAACCACGAGAACTAATTTGTTAACTGAGAGTTCATGTTACGTATCTATAGTTACTTGAAGTGATAATTTATGAAGCATTACTTAAAGTGATCACAGTAACCAATACGTATATTTCTGCCACTATGAACTGTAAACTGCAATTAACTGTATCAACTACCCGTAACATCATAACATACATAATTCTTATTAATTTTTTATATTATTGTCTTGTTTATTAATTTGTATAACAAAAATATTTTTGTATAGTTCTAAATACAAGTGATTACTTCTCACCAACTACTTGTGCCATAAATTTCTCCACAGAACACTATACTTCAGTTGCAAAAAATAAGGGAAATGTTCTTCCTATACAAGTTACTTCCCCTTGATTTCAATGTTATGTGTAACAATATGTTTCAGTACATTTTTAGTAAAGTGAACATAATATAGTTCTACTACTGTGACAGTAAGTAACTTGTAGAATAATATTTTAGTGCGGGACGTAATTTTTCGGGTCGAAATTAATTTTTCGTACAGTCATAGAACCGCACTTTATGACGTTAATGTGATAAAGTTCTTGAGCATCATATGCTCTGAATAGGAATAAATTTATATTTGTCACATTTCGTCGATAATAACACCCTCAGAGAAACAAGTGCAATTTGTCGCTGAATAAATTGTGGTAATGAATACTCTTGGAAACAAGCGTAAAAAGTAAAACATTATGTAGAGTTGATTTTGAAATGTTTGGGATAACACTTAGACGTAATGCCGAAATCACAACAGCGGGACAGACACTGACCAAAAAAATTCCCTGCATTTTGATTGCTAGTTTTACCACATTCTAACCAGTATTAAATACATTCTTTTGGTAATAGTATGTATTTGTAACATACTTCTTACACAACTGTTATTGATGTTTACACATAGTTTTGTGTTTTTCTGTTAATTCGAAAATTACTTTCTATTTCCATTAACACTTCACAGGTGAATATACATACAAAGTAAAAAAAGGGGGATGTTCTGATTAATTTTGCACATTGCAGTAGGGGATTGAAACATTTAACATATATTTCAGTTTTTAATGTTGTCATTCGCTACATTGTGTATTTAAAACATTGTGATATTTTGTCGATGTAAATACTGTTTAACTGGGTTTATTGTATTTGACATAAGTCTATACAGTTTTATTTCATTATGTTTGGAGTTGCGAAGGATAGTCAAAGTGATTACAAAATTCATTACTTATACAGCTAATTAATGTTGTTGGTTTATTTGGCTTTTGTTTTGTACTTTTAATTTAGCCAGCCATGACTTTCTGTATGCAATATATGATCTTATATGTATGGTTTTTTTTTCAGGTGCACAACACCAAGACTAATCATCTGACGTTGAGAAATTGGATGTGATGCACTTATTAATTACAAGGAAATTAAGCCCTTCTGAATATTGCATTACCAAAGTAAAATTTAATAAAATTATAACTGTTAGTTTGCAATGTTTATAAATGGCTTGTGTACAAAATAAAAAGAACCTTTTATTAAATCTCTTGATTTTGTTTTGCTCTTAAAAACTATAAAGATAGGTTTCTTAAAACTTGTTATAATAGTCACTAAACCAGGGGTTCCCTAACTGTTGATCATGATGCAGTGAATAGTTACCACTTTGTCGGGTGTTGCTGCTATGAGAGAAATGGAGTGCCCACTTAACAATCTTTAGCATTTCTTAACTGAAGACTTGAAATCAAGATCAGTTATTTCTGAGCTGATGTGAATTTTTGTTTAAACCTGAAATAAATTGTTTGTAATTTTATTTAATGAAATATTAGGTCAATTTTCAGGGTGGCATCACTTCTATTATTTAAATTCTCTTTATGGCGAAATCAAACGTATATTCAACTTTTTTGTTATAAACTATTACCACACAAATAGTGTGATTCATCCTGACACAGCCAGTGTGACGAAAGCAGGTAACATCAACAAATATTCATAAAGTTATTTATTTTAATTAGGGACCACAAGTTTTTAGAAAGATTTACGAATTTTTTTGAAAAGCCTTGCGTGCACATTTGCAGTTAAACAGAGACATTTCTTGTTTGTGCCTATCAGACGAACGTTACAGAGACACTTCAAATCCGGAATATGCAGAGAGTTTAGAACATCCAATTACTTACCATGAAGCAGGTAAGGCAGTGATACATAGTGGTACAAAAATCTTTTTGCGAAGTCTACTTATAAATTCATCCCAGCAGCAAATGTTTTACAGGACAAGAATTTCCGTAAAAATAAACCACACACTGTCCAAATAATGGATATAAAAATTTTCATACAAAACGGAAAACTCTGTGAATTAACGGAAATATTTATTTTAGGAACGGAAGTATTAACTTAGTTTCTTTACGCAAATTTCCTTCAAATTACATGGACTTTTTATAAGATGGCGGAAGTTGCTGAAATATGTTGTTCCTGAAACATTCGTAAAGTGACGGAAATGTCCATTGCATTACGGACACTATCGTACTTTTGATTTTCCGTTAAACGGAATAATGAACGGAAAGTTCTGTTTTTAAAATAAAACTGTCCGTAATTTGACGGAAACTTTACGGCCGTTTCTGGGAAATTTTTTCCCACACGCAAAGTGAAGAAAAAAGTACTGAAAATGCCACAGCCTTACAGCTGATGGTATATATTGTAGGATAAAAAAACTTAAATATGAGAAATCTTGTAGAACCCTAAGAACACCCACATACTTACATATGTTACTGAATTATCTTACAAGTAAATTTCACAAGTTCCATTACTAGGTGGCCTGTGGAGGTAGTATATTTGTCTTACAGAACATATTCATGTCGTTACGTATGAAAACAAAGTTACCAACATAGACCTACCAATGAAAAGGAATTGATTACATAATGTTGCAAAAATTAAATATTAAATTAAATACCAACATACCGTTTTGAAAGAAGCTTTCAAATTAATTAGTGAATTTCGTGTTCACGAAGAGAAATTAATACAGAATGCCCCCCTCCAAAAAAAACAGGACATTAAGTTTCAACCCATTAAATTTGAGAGGACCATCGAATTAGAAATTTGATAGCTTAGCAATCCTGAAATGCACTAAAAATCATTACATTCAACCACATTCAATCTAACTAGCTACATTACGAATTTCTGTTGGTCGAGAACTAACCCATTGAATTAACGCATTGTTTACTCGTGGTGGTTGAAAAATTTTGGCCCACTCGTATAAATTCAACGTAACGTTTCAATTGTTAATATTTACAACTAGGGCCCGTATTAAGACCTCTAGTTAAATGTGTGGAATAGCTATCTTCTAGTTAAGCTAACGAATAGTTAAATCAGTCCACCTGTATTATGAGAGTTTCCATAGTTAAGTTATCTCCGAGATAACAATACGAATGTTCTGGTTTTATATTTTGGGAGTTGGCAATAAAAAGCACAATTTTCTGGGACTATTATTGATGTCACATGCAATGTTTACTTTTACCATGTGCTAAATATATTTTATTCTAGTGTTAACGTAAATAAATAGCGAAAAAATACCTGTTTCAGTACATATTGAAAATTGTGAAATAAATATTCACACTAATTTCTTTGCTTGGAGAGGGTATTTATTAATATCTCATCTTCGGCCGACTCGTTTTGACTCCACATTACATTTGATTTAAGAGTGAATTTGTTAGGATTATCTTTATTTTCGTAAGATGGGAGGGTTAAACATTTAGTTTAAAGTCTTTCGCGAGACTTTTAATGCACTGTTTCTTACCTGACATAATTTGTTTGTTGTTAAAACATATCACACCTAACCTACCTTAGTGAACATTGAACTTGCAAATCGCCTAGGCTATGTTAAATCTGTGACCATGCATAGTTCTACGATTGTCATGCCCATTTGCAACATAACATAAGTACTGAACTATTTATAACTGGCAATTTGACCTACGTTTCCCTGAACGACAAAAGCCACATGTATAGTAAGCTATTAAACACTAGGCTTAACTACCATACATACAAAACGAAATGTACACGAAATTCACAAATCAATTACGCATATTAACCAATACATTTTCTAAGTATTCAACATCTGTATCACTCTCAAACATGTCGTGATCTATATATATTTCACAATACGGGAACAATAACCTCAAAACTGCTAAATAATCACGAAAAAAAACAAGACAGGGTTGCCATTTCTAAAGCTTGACTAATGAATAAGTGTGTAGCTATCACATCAATCGGCAGTTAACTTGTCTTAGTAGCTAAGAGTGCTAGTAAGCATTATCTACAAGTCATAATACACTTTTTTACTCTAACCGAGAGTTAATATTTAACTAAAGGTGTAACTGGAGGTCATAATAACGGCCCTAAATGATATTTGTATGCGTGTGAACTAAAAAGGATCAAAAGGCTTCACTGGGAAACCAAATATTGATGTGTTTGTACAAATGCACGTCGCATTAGAACAACCTTTATACAAACAGTTTTAACCTGCTGTCCTTCGACATAGTAACTCACATTTCTTCAACACAAAAAATAAATAACTTACGGTCAACGCGTTGGACAAGTAAACAAGACATATATTTGCCCTCTATGACAAGTGATGAGCTGTGTTGAAGGTCAGTGACCGGTTCTGTTGGGTGGTGGCCCGACGCTAGGGGGAGGGAGTAAGAATGGGAGAGGGTTGTCTTGTAACTGCTTCTGTACGGGTGGAAAGAGTAGTTGTCAGGCTGTCCGCTAGGTTTGCTCTATATCAACACTCAAGCGACGGTGGCGATTGCGGCGGGCGAGCTTGCAACTTCACTTTCCTCTCGGAAAACCACGTAGATATTTTAACCTGGGCGAGCGACTTCTATACCTATATGTATTCAATGGTGCATATGAGGATGGAGTGTTGGGATGATTGAGGGGGTTATTGGGGGAGTGGGTGGGGAGAGGGTTCAAGGTGGGTTTTTTATTTGTGTGGTGGGGATAATGTAGTTATGGAGGAGGTGATTTGGAAGAGGTGGAATGGTAGGAAGAGGGGGAGGGAATGGGTGGATGTAGGAGGGGGGTTGTCTGCATGTGTAATGTTTTTATATTAATGACTGGTCAGTTCCTTCGAGGGTGTGATCATGTTAGAGCAGTGTCCGCCATGTTTGAAAAGTAGGCGAAGATTTTTGCAAGTTAGTATCAATATTATTTTATTAATTTTTAAATAATTGATAACTTTAATCAGAAGCCGATCGGATATAACTACGTTAGTGAAAGAATATGCACTCGATGGTGAACTATAGCAAATAACTTTGTGAATTGTAATTTCAAAATAAAATCAGTCTCATTAATATTGATTTTTAATTTTTTTTGGAAACAAATATGTTTCATCGGAAATCGATTGTGTATATCTCAATTTGTGTGCGGGACAATTGGGGCCTACAGGAAAATATTCCTTGTGTATTATAAAAATTAAAATGAAATTTTTATTAAAATATGTTAAAAAATTATTTTTATTGAAAACAGATTGGTTATAGCTATGATGCTAGTAGATGAATGCAGATACCATTACCACTTTGGAAAATAACAGATTAAAAATGTATAGAATTATTTAATAAATAATGTCTTAATTAATTGTATCTATTGGGCTTATACTATTGTCAGTACGTGTCATGATACATGAAAGTTATTCATCTGCTTTCATTGAGAAGACAACTGCGTCATATTATTTCCGGAGGAGAGGAGAGAAATACGGGACATTGTGGGAGAATTTTGAGAAAAATTATATTCTAAAAAGTAATTATCGTATGCACAGGAAAAGTACAGCAGTAGAAGAAGGACCATTTGGTTCTTTGCCAGAGGTGATGTATCCTTTTGAGACAGTGTTTTTATATGTGATTGGTCCTTTACCAGTGACAGAAAAAATAAAATTATATTAACTGTCATACATTATTTTACTAGATAGTGTGAGGCAGTGCCTATACCAGACCAGAGTGCTGAAACTGTAGCAAAATATTTTGTACAGCAGAGAGTATTTAAACGTTGTTGCCCGAAGAAGATATTGACAGATCAAATGATAAACTTTGTATCGCGGTTAATGTTAGAAACGTGTTAACTATTGAGAATAAGGAAGCTTCAAACTGCCCTATTTAGACCACAAAGTAATGGAGGTTTTGGGAGTCGTCATCGAATTATAGTTGACATGATATCTTACTACATTATTGAGAATAGTAGTGACTGGGAGGACAACCTATCGTATGAGTTCACGTATACAGGACTACCCCACATTCAGTTACGAGATACAGTCCACATTACATGTTATTCTGGAAGGAAATAAGGTTACCACCCTTATGGAACCTCTGTTGTAAGGAAATGACAAACCAAATGGGTAATGCGGCAGCAGATCTCACAAAACGGTTAAACAGAAAATTGAAAAATTCTCACGAAATTGCTAAGCAAAAGAATAAGTTAACTTCTCAGAAATTATAAGAATATTACAATAAGAAATCCTAGGTGCCAGTAACAAATGTAGGAGGTAGTGTATATGTGCATATATCCTGTGCATAGAAGGGAAAAGTGTCTAAGTTTAATAAATATTGGTCTGGAACTCACGAAGTAGTGTGTACACTAAGTGAAACTACATATGAGTGTTTTGTGGAAAAAAGAAAAGTTTGTGTTTCAGTACGAGAAACATAAAAGAGAATAGTGAAACCAATGGAAATAATGATGAGTTAATAACGACGAGTGTTACTAAAATTAACTGAATTGTTAGTAATCATAATAATATACGTAAAATGAAGCGAATAGGAAACTAAGATGCGTGAATCAATGGTTTGCATAGCAGATTAAACCACAAGTGCTGGCATGATTCTAATAAAATGAAACGATATGCTACTGACTGTAGACAAGTGGACGATAGTGCTAGATCTACCCATAAAGGGAATTGACAGAAGTTATTCAGAGAATCAGAACTCATTTAACATAAATGTCAAGAATACAGTTTATGGTGCGTATGCAGATCATAAGAGATAAAACTCTAATCCTAGAGAATATTACAAATGAACAAAGCGAGGGAATTTTCAAATTATTTTTGATATTGCCAAAGAGAAATACTAGATCGAAGAGAAGTCTAACTGATGTAAGGCAGTTTAGTTTTAAAATATATTTTTGGAACCCTTACTAATGTTGATTATGTGCAGATACATGAAATAAATAGTGTATTAAATGATAAACAAGAGAAACGAATACAGGTGGTTGAAAAAGAGTTGACGTACATGAAAGGGCATAAATGACAAAGTAGAAAATACGAAAAAAATTAACGAACTAGCCAGAAATTAAGCTCAGAGTCAGGAAAAATACAACACTTCGCAGTTAATAAGAAAGCGATTATCACGTACAACAGCTTTGTATGAGAAATTGGAATTAATATTTTATTTGTTTAAACATGAATAACTGAAAATAAAAACATCACATGATATTACTACAACAAGAAAACTTTCTAGTATTATGGTTACTCCAGGAAATTTGTCAGAGATACTGAAAGATATTACTTTGAAATTACCATCTGACAAAATAGAGGAAGGTCAGGTTTATAATTATTACGAAATAATAGTCAATACGCTAACCACATCGACTACAATTCAATTGATTTTTTAATTGCTACTGAAGTCAGATAACATGTATTTTACAGCGTATAAGGTATTTATTTACATTTCCAGTGTATGAAAAAAGTTTGAATCTATATGTTCAAAGAATTCAATGTCATTCTTATGTAGCATTCCCATAACAGACAAATTCAACATTCTCATGATAGAGAGAGAGATAGGAGATTGTCATGGGAAAAGTAATGTTTTTTGTCTTACCAATGAAGTTACTAATTCGGTTAAAGTTCCGAATTTGCTTGCGAATATGATAGTATTTTAAACTAAGCAAGATAGTACTTTGTGTACGAGATAAATATTAAGTAATTCTTTGATGCCAGTTTTTAAAAGGTTGGTAGATGGATACATCTGGTTATATTCTGTGTCAGAGAGAATGAAAATAACTTAAATATGCCTCAGTAGTATTAATGGCTTGATTGTAAGGTGATGAAGTTGCAGAGTATGTTGTCACAAGTGAGCAGTTGTATGGTTCTTAACAATGAAGTTCAATTACTACCTCACAGTAATAAAGTAAACATAGTCAAGTAAAATAAAGATATTCAATTGTCAAGTGTAACGTCTTTGTTAACTCATCTAGAATAAAATGAAACTGAATCTACTAAAACAAATTATAAAATTTATCTTGCCGATATAAATTCTGAAAATAATGCAGATCTAAATCATCTAATGTCACAGACTTGAAGACTACAGAAACAAAAGCTTGTTGATCACTATGTTGGGAAGCATGTCACGCATGTATCTATTCCTGAGTTTGAGTGGCATCGCAATCGTCTTGCTATGTCTGTGACATCGTATAAAAGTCCTGGGTGTGAGATGTATGCAGAAGGCTACAATGCCTCGTAAGCCGAATGCTGTTCCATGTTCACCACACGATGGTTAATCCGAGGACATTGAGATGTGTGACCTACTACCTAGCAAAGCCCAGCAGCCAGTTCCAGCCTAAAGAAACACTCCAGTCACTATGTGCTTCAGTCGGAATGAAATGATACACAATAACTAATGGAAGTGTTTGTGCGGTGTTAAGATGGTGTAAATCAAAGTGTGCGATTTAATAATGTCAGTTAACAAGAGATGAATTTAAATGTTGAAAAAGGAGAGAGAAAGGAACATACCTATACATCATGTAACGATTATTAAGTCAAGGCGTGTTGAAATCTTGATAATTTCTCAAATTGTATTTGTTTCAATATTTCATATTTGTGTTTCATATTAAATCAAGTATTATAAGATTTTTGAAATTAAGTTATTAAAGGCATACAAATACACATAATTTAAATTAAATACGATACATCAAATTCATATTTTGTATAATAAATAAAACAATTATAAGAATTGTTTAAACAGAAATGATAAATATGCGTGGCAGAGAAAATATTAGAAAATTTGAATATTTTGAAATATGTATTTCAAAAGGATTCCTGTTATGTACATTGTTGTATGCTTTTTTAACGTTCTAATGTTTGTGTGTTATTTAGTTTCAGAATCCACAAACATAAATAATGTTTAACAAAATAAATAAGGAAGCTGACACAGGTATCGCTCTTACCTTTTTAAAGTACGGTTTATTTAACTTGATTTGAATGAACATTATGTTCACTTCCCGTACTTTTGAAATGTTACAACGCTTGAGTTTTGTTATCGAATTCTTACGCCAAGTTCCTATCACCGACATGTCCGCTGCAGGACGGCTACATCCGTTGGCGCCCAGGAGAGAGAGATGTGACGCCGGCCAAACTTTGAGACTGCGAACTGGCCAGCACTTCCTGTCAAAGCTAGGAGTACTTGATAAAGCTATTGTGTCTCATACTCTATAGCAAGACAGCACTCGCTTTGCTGTCAACTCCAAACCATGCATGCTTCTTTACACCATTCGCACGTTTTGGGATCAAAATCAATTTTAGAAGAAGGACCACGCAATGCCACGGAACTCCAGCATGCTGAACATTTCAACATTCACCAGTGGTAATGTTTGCTATGATACTCGACTGAATCGGACAACAGGTTGAGCTAATTTCATACTTGCTTGTCGTTAATATGGCATTATACAGTTTAACCACAATCTTTAGACCACTTTTCGACGGGAACTTTCTGTCACTTAACGTTCTGTTTGTGAGCTTTTAGGTACATATTCGAATGGTGTACACTTCTTATCATAACCATTATTGTCCACTGTTATAGCCAATGAATCACTTGTAGTGTGACAAATCAAGAGAAAAAAAGCTTTTACATCCGATAAATGCCGAGAGGGCACCAACACCTAAATGAGTATGCGAAGACCACCAAATTGGAGCTCGCTCCAGTTTGAACTTATCTATTAGAGAAGATGGAACCTTCGCCACCTGTGTCAACGAGCTCTGCACCACAGCGGTTTACAACTTTTCTATTAGTATGTATTCTTTAACGTAAAATCTAATAATAATAGGTCTGCTGTCAGCCGTCTCGATCTACCCCTCAGAACATGAGTAATTAAGTTTTGGATAGGCGTTTTGCTTTGCTTTAATAAAATTAATTGTAGAACCAAAATATTCAATTTGTATAACTTGTGCCGCACTTGTGTGAACTGTGCCGCGCAGTGGGCTCAACAGCAGTGTATGAGAAAAAACAGCTCGCAAGGCTTATATCAGACACGTAACGAACAAGTAGCCTATTTCGAGGCACGCTAATGGCATGTGATAGTAAATTGTATGTAATGTTTGTGCGGTCCTCCCCATAGTCGGATATTCTCAACTTGCGACTTGTAATTCCCGTAGATCACAGCCTTAACATAACACAATTTTCTAAATATTTAACTGGTCTGCATGGGAACACCAACGATCACTTTGTTCAACCACATAAAAATCTGGCAACTATTTGTCACCAACAAATCCAATTTCGGAACTTTCTACGATACATACACTAAGTATATGAAACAAGCTTAACTGCAACACAATGTTGCTATATGGTTACAATATTTGTACATTTATGCAATTTTCTTATTTTCTAAACTTTATAATACTGCACGCGATGCTTAGGATGTCACATTACTTCACAACGTTTTATAAGAAAACAATAAAATATCACTATGAAGAGGAATGCAGAAGAAACAATGTACAGCACCGTGTGCCATGTAAATTATCTTAATACTTGTTGTAAATTCATCGGAGTGTCTATTAAATTGGTTTAGTGTCCTTAAATACAACAACGAAAATTATTATTCAGACGTATTAACTTTAAAAATAGCGAACATATACAACTGTGCCCTTCTTAATGTTCAGTTAAATTGTAAACTATCGATATCTTGTTTGAATTGAAAGAAAATATCTTAAACTTACGACATTAAAACTTATTTTATTCATATATTACATCATCAAAGGAATGTGGGCAGGGACAGGTTCGAGATCCTTGTTGCTTATGTTTTGACTGCACACCAAACTACCTCCGCATGTTTTCGCCTAAACGTTGAGCTCAATACAATTACTTGCTTACATGATAGACTCCTCGGGCACTGTTACAAAATGGATCGGGATTTGCAGCAAAACGTTTTTCTTTGAGTTGGTGCACTTTGTGAATGCCCTTCGTTCCCTCACGGATGGCGTGCTTGTCCAATTCGGCGGATATAAGCCTAATGGCCATCTGTATCTAGTGGCTGGTGACGCAGCACGCGTTGTAGTGTGTCTGATTGTATTGCCTACGATGCGCTCCAAAATTTCGTTCGCGAAGTGTTTATGATGCGAATGGCTTTAGACGATGGGCGAACCTACCTTCGATATTTGTAGTTTAGATTGCACAGCCTTTTTTATCCATGCACTTATTCTTCTTGTCTCCCTTCGAGATGGTTTGCTGGGCCTTATATCGTTCCTTGTCTATCTTACTGCTAGTCTTGGGATGCATGGCTTTCCTGTTCCGTGTAATATATTGCCGTCTGTTGATACTACCCAAAATCGTTTAAAAACTTAAATAGGTGTAAAAATTGTTTCTACTGAATTGTAGCGGAAATGTAATACATTTCTTGTTGTTTTATGTAAACAACAGTTTTGATTGTAACGATAAAAACATAATTATTGCCTAAAGAGTAAAACTATATGCTGCAGATATTTTCCTCTTAAAATAGACAGTCACGTTACACCTCATTTCTTGAAAAAATTACGTTTTTTAGCTACCCTACTTTCCTTACAGCTTTTTATTCAGGTAAAAAGGACTTTAATTCATTGTAATCGTCACAGTTTACGCCAATGTAAACTTTACTTATATACACTGATAACTAGTTGTGTCACGTATTTATGAAGAAGATTGTTGCTAGTTACTGCCTGAAATCAAATGTGGCTTTTTCTTTGTGTGCAAAAACGCAGTACTAAAACCGACAGGAAAAAATATATTCCAACATGGCAGCCTAGAGTGAGAAAAACGAAAAGACAGTATAGCATAAGTCAGTCAGTAGGAAACAATAGGGTTGACCATAATTTCAGGGAAAACTGCAGGCCAAAATGAATGCAAGTCGATATCAACCATGCAACTGCTATATGTGTATATGTATGTGTGTATGTGTACATATGTATATATACATATTTATACTAATTTTGCAATTTTTTTTAAATTGTTTTAATTTTCAAAATTAATTTTTCTTCAATTGAAATAAATTTTTTAAGTTAGTGTAGACTGAGGTATAAAATATTTACACAGTAATTTAAGATCTAGTTCATGTGATTCCAAGAAATAACTGTTGAATCCTGATATTGGCTACCACCACATATACAATTGTGTTCGTCTTCCCATATCCCTCCTATTTGTAATATTTCGTGTAATATTAATATTGTTTACAACGTTACGACAGTATGTATTTTTATTAAATCATAGTGTAATACTTTCCGCAGAAAATCAATTTCTTTCACATAATAAAGATAACCAGATGTTATTAAGTGCTTGCAGGAAAAAAATACTTCTTTACTAATCGGCTTGTGAAGAGATGCAGAAGTAAACGACTTCCAAGTATGTGCATTATCTCACAATACAAAACATCGCTTCTTAGGAAACGATAGTACTAAATGAAGAATGTTTTAGTTCAACTCCAAAATCATACTACAATAGCAGAACAATTAGGTGATAACAAATTGTATAAATGTTTTATTTTACGTATGGTTACTCATTTACTGCTATGAAAAAATGCAAAACAAGTACTGGGTAGTATCAAGTTGTAAGAAAGTTTATAATCTTTTTCTGAAATATTTTGGTGACAAACAATGTACACAAAAAAAAAAAAAGATAGGTCTCCAACAATGCCAGTAAGTTTAACAACGTCTGCTAAATCAAAATATGAAAGTCGTAAAGGTATAGAAATTAAACACTCACTTCATTATAAAATATAATGCTATTTAAAATATTAATATTGTCTGAAGGTAAAATTGACAATACTGGAAAATCATTAAAAATTATTGTTTTGTAATGCGCTGTTGATTTATTTATGTTATGGTAATGTTTTTACTGATAATCGTCGTGTACACAGATACATTTAAAGACACTACCGGTAATTTATACAATATTATGTTCCAAAATGAATAGCAAAAGTTGGTACCACAAAATTATTTTTCAAAACTTATATAAGTGAATATGATATGTGGAGCCTCCAAAACGTACGATAAAGTAGAAGCCGAACCGTGGGTACACTCACTTATACGTCGATCACAATTAGTCTAAACAGAATTCAGGAATACCTGAAATTTGCTCTATTATAATTTATAACAACAGTATATTTAAATGATTTGCAAGAGTCCTCGTTATATATTACAAACCATAAATCGACATAGTGATAAATATATCTGATATTACTTGTTATGTATGTGTGTTTACTGTCATTAAAATATAATTATTATTATATTTATTCACTTTACATAACTTAAAATACACATTTGCCTACACAAAGTTGATAAGAAAATTATTATAATAACAAACATTTTAAACGTTAAGTTACTAATTTATCTTGATGATATAAGTATGAGGTGTGGGGCTATAATCTGAGACCACATGTATCAAATTTTAAATCTACTGTTATAAAAATTACTTTTAAAAATTTCCTGTGATATCGTTAGCAAAAAACCCGCATATTTAATTCATCATTGATTAATATCTGTAACATTTTAAGTTCGTATCATCTTTAAAATGTCTAAATATTTGAACTACATATTTTACATTAAAAAAGTTAAAATCTAAGAAAATTGTGAAACTAAATACTACTAGCATAAACTATGAAAGCGTACATTTACAATGTAAAATAATAAAACTTCAGTTATGAAGTAAATAGGTCCATAATCACTCATTCATTGCGCAAAGCTAGAAATTAATAAAAGAAACAAAATTAAAATGTGATTACTTACTCCAACTGTGCTCTGTATCCAAATGTTCCAAACAGATTGAAGCATCCACAAAGCAGCAAATAAACCAATAAGAAAGCTTGATTAGTGGCTTATAACTAAAAATGCAGTTAAAAATAAAATTTGACATAGTGAATTACGTAATTATCAAGCACTTCACATAAAAGCATTGTTATACAGCTTGAAATAGCAAACCTCAAGTACAGAGTTACTTGCACCATAACGGGTAACATTAAACAACATAATGTATGTTTCATGCTGATCAGTGACGGATTAGTGTTAAATATATCAAGATATAAAATTAATTTGAAAAGTTGTCAAGCCATTATTCAGATTCCCTTCAAAGAATGCCCTACAAACGAATACTTTTTGTTGTGTAAAGTTACCTGCGCTGGTGCAAAGTATATCCAGTCAACGGTTATCAAAATATACGTAAAAGATTTGTATTAAATGAACCGTAAGCGGGACTGACTCTGGACACGGTGGGTGACTTTACGAAACTTTTACACAATGTTTATTTTTCACTGGTGTCAATTATCGGAAAATATTAATTAAATGTCATCTAGAAATTTATAATTTGAAAATATCTGAAGGAAATTTCTTTACTCAAGGATGTTAGGTGGGAATAAAATTTAAGTCTCCACCGCTTACGGTACGACAGGTAAAACAATAACACGTGATTCAGTGTTTAAGTATGTATTTACTAGTATGATTTGGGGTTATAACACACGAAGGACATTTTCTGCATCAGTACGTATATAAAAATACAATTTTTATACATTTCCCTAAAAAAATTTGTTTTATTTAAAATGTTGCTACCAGAATAAATTGTGTATCCTTGATTTTGAGTTTATACTACTTTCAATATTTATTTGTTAGCCCGTAAATGTGTGTTTGTGTAGGGAATCATTAAAATTTACTCGACGGAAAAGTGTAAAATGTCGATGAATGATCTGTACTATTATATGATTTTCATCGCGTGCGCCTCAAGAAATCTTATTGCGTCAGTAAAACAAGGTTAACGTACGTAATGTCTGAATGACAATACTATTCAACACACAGCTTACACAATACAAATTGCACTCCGCCAAATTCAGTGTTATTATGTGTACCATATAGTCAACAACATTGATCTGTCTACCGTTTAGATCCAACCCAAGTTTTTGAAAATTTTGAATTAGGACAGTGATGTATTATATGACCCTAGAGTCATCTGGAACATTCAACAGGGCCATATGTCAATTAGTATTGTAATGTGACCAAGTTTTTGGGCTTGGCAAAGAGCTTTAAAATAAGTTTATAGTTTAAAAATTTTAAGAGTAATTTAATTTAATTTAATTATTTTATATTTTCTGGAAATCCGCCCATACGAAACTAAAAAAAATATGTACTATGGCTGGGATAATTTTTTTTTGTTAAGCCTAGATAACTGTTTTCATAATGTAGATATTAAGGTTATTTTATGCAATGCTTACATTTTAGATGTATTTCTCTGGCTTTGGGAATTTTCATGGTTGAATGTAACAAAAACAGGCTGCCTTAAATTCATTATTAAAGATAAAGACGTTAATAATAAATAAATATTATTGCATATAAAATTAATTGTACACATTAAATAATACATATAACTTATTTAAATATAAGATATGTAAATGTATAACAAAATTCTGCGGCTTATATACGCTTTTACATGACGTAAATCTAAAACATACCGACAAACTTTAACATGTTATTCCTGAGGCGGAAATAAAAAGTTTAGTGTAAAGAACCCATGGTCCAGGTCAAATAGGAAGAACTGTAGACACTTCCAAAGTTTGAGAAAAGTTTCGAATTATTATTATATTTTGAAAACGACTTGCTTGACAGAAGCAGATTTATAGTTACCAATAAGTGTCGCCGAAGTGAATAATAACGTGAGATATTTGTACATTCAATACAACTCAATCATGTTCAAATATGTATATATATGCCACAGGAAAAAATATGGAAAAATTTTATGCTTCTTTAAATTCCTAACATTATTCAAAAATGTTATGTGACATGCTCAGAGTTTATAGTCTCGTATCCTTTTACCCACTTGGTACACTGCTAAGCACCGCCACTGCCATACCTATAAAGGCCTAGGGATTTGGGTAGTTATTCACCTAAACATGCACATTATAAATCGCTTTCGTTTGTTGCTACAAAGTGAAAAAAAAAGACCCTTTTAAGATAAATTTTGTCTGCGGCGTTTCGAAAGTTGCGTTCAGCTACTGTTACAACATAATTTTATTCCCGGAGTATTTAAATTCTATGAAAATTTTTAAGAACATAATGTATAAATGATGGCCTACCGAAAGTAAACTGTGTGAATTGTTCAGAGTGGAACATTCATCCAACTTGTGTAACACGTGTAGAATTGGTAAATAATCAGTGCTGGTGTATCGCTAAATACACGTGGCTTACCACGTGCAACCGTTTTAAGTACTTTTGGGTTGTTTGAACGAAACTGTACGTATTTTGAATGAATGATTTGAATCTCGAATTAATGATTCTTACTATGATATTGTTTGAAGACGATTTTCGAGTGTTTCGATCACTGACGTGTGTGCGATTCGTGAAGATAGCCGACGTTATAGGTTATGGGAGCGAGAATTAAATGGTCCAGTCTCACGAAAGACGTCCAATCAGAGATATAAAACTCTTACCAAATATTATCAAATAGACATTGTCCGCGACCCAAACATCACGCAATTCAAATGGTGTAAATATTAATCTCTTTACATAAAAGAGAAATAACTGAATGGCTGACTGACATATCAAACTGCAGCCCAAACAACTGAACCTAGAATTGTGAAATTTTTGTGGGCGTTCCGCTCAGGCTGTAGGCGAGCACCAAGAAGGGATTTTTCGAAATCCTATCTCTAAGGTGGTGATAAGGGGTGGAAAGTATTTCCTAAGAAACGTCGATAGAGCTCGAACCCGACGGCCTAACATCGTAATATTTACTTTAATAGGATACACATAATAATGCATTTTAGCCAATTTAAGGATTTTTTGAAATTCAACATTTAAGGGAGTGAAAAGACATTAAATGTGTTTCCGATTAACTACTGATTTCCATCGAATCCTTCGGAATAGAGGGGTGGCATTCACTTCAAAATGTTGCGAACGTAAATACCCAAAAAGTCGATTTAGGATTTTTTTAAATTTGACCCCCAAGAAGTAAAAAGTGGCGAATTGTGTTTTTTATGAATCGTCTATATCACAGAAACACATTTGACTATCGCTGTGATTTTAACTTCAATTTGTTACGTGTACAAATATCTATGACAGGACTCCAAGATGTTTCGAAATGAAAATATGTGAAATGAGTTTTCGATTATTCCTACATATCAACTGAACCAATAGAGATATCAAAGTGATATTTGCTTTAGATTGATGCTTTCGTAAATATCCCCAATACCATTGAAATATTTTTTTTCGAATTCGGCCCCAAAAAGCTTAAAAAGGAGGTAAAATGTGTTTTCGACTTACAATCGATTCATTTAGCTCACATAGATTTTTATATAGCAACGTTATATTTGTTTAAGACTGATGTTTACTCAAATACCTGAAAAGTAATTTCACGAACTCACGCCCAAGAGATACCAGTTAAGTTGTCTAAAATGTGATACAATGGTATTTCAAAATTCAGTGTCTTAGGAGGTGAAAAGACGTGGAATGTGTTATGTGTTTTAGATAAATTTTCGATATATATCGCACACATCGAGATATTCAGTTAATTTTTACTTTAGGACGATGATTACGTAAATGGGCGTAAAATAGTTTTAAGAGTATTCAAACTTTGAACTCTCAGTCCTATATAGGAGTGATACGTGATTCTTAATTAATGATCGATTTTGCTTCATTTGGATACTTGATCAAATATTTGAGGTGTGATATTAAGATTCTTCGAAATTCGACACCTGAAGTGGTTAATAAGGCATAACATGTGTTTTCTATCAGTCGATGATACTTATTTAACTAGTAAATAGAGTGATGCGGTATTCACGTCAGAATGATGCTTATGTTTGTACCTAAAAAGTAATGAAATTTTTATTTAATTAGATAATTTAATTAAATAGAAAACTTTGTTTGGGAACTTTTAAGGCAGACGATCAGAAAAGCAAGTAGGACCAGCGAGGAATAAATTATAAAGGAGTTTCATTCTATAGGTCAGTCGAGATGCGGTGTTGTACAATCTTTATGAGTCCAGGAAATTAATATTTAATTTTGAAATGTGGTTTTCGTGAATAATTTGCGCGTTATATGGCTCAGTTGTTGGTATCTCCGATCTATTGTTCGGGAGATTCTGAGCTGAAATTCCTTTTAAAGGCTGCGCAAACGTGCAAGTCTGACACAAAAATAAAACTGCAAGGCAGATGAAATTAGTGAATTTGCATGAAGTCGTTCTAAAGTGATTAAAACTGATTATGCAGTCCACTATCTACTGAAGTTCCTCGACTGTGTCAGCCCACATATACCATCTCACTAATCTCTAGGTTAGGGAACTAAATACGTTTATATTTCAACGAAACATTATCCCGCCACAATTTCTCAATACCACTCAATTGCTAGTAAAGGTTTTGAAATACAAATCTGTTACTAGGGACAGCGTCACCAATGGTTGTGCTCGAGGGAAATCAGTCTTAATACCACGTAAAACAAGTTTTTCATTCGATTAACCTCTTACATTAAACAGTGTGTAATTATCCCACAACGTTAACATTGCTGTGACAGTAAATAAGGCCCAGGCGAAGTCGCTGTTAGCGGCAGCGACAAACTTAAGACTTCTTTCCGCGTGGGCAGCTATATCTACTTACCCTAGATCAACTAGCCGATTTGTCCTTCTAACGCTTAATGACAGAATAACCTATCTGCTGTACAAAGATGTATCTGCTCTGAGTAATACACGCAAGCAAAGCCGCGGCTTACTGCTAGTCTCCGCTCACTCTTGCCTGAGATTTAAGATAAACGAAGCAAATTATAAAGAAACATGTTCATTGGCTGCCAACCGCCGTGCACTCTACCTTGCATAAGAAATAAATCCTTGTTATCTGCCGTGTACATAAAAATTTTCAACTCGATCATCTAATAATATATAATATTAACAGATGCTGCAAACACAATCTTCGACGCTATATATGTTCATTACTATTATTATGGTTAGCCGACGACACGTCCGTACAGTTTATTGACGAGTTATTTAACGATTGACGCGCTGTTAAACGTACGAGTTTTTTGGTACACTTGCCAGTACTTAAAGATGTAAGATACTCCATTAATAATACCCAAAGTTTCGTTCAGTAATAGTTACCACTGCAAAAATAGGTCGAAAATATCACAAACAAATCTAATATGTAATTTCCTGAAAGTATTTTTGGACATTAACACGTCATGTTGTGGCTACTGCGAGTGTTGTTTCCGTACATCCATTTTCAGTTCCAGTTCGTACGAACCAAAATTTCTTGATCTATTTCGTTCCATCCTCGCGTCTGTAGCTAATGTTTACATGGTCTAACTTACGGCTTAGTGACGGACGTGAACAGTGGAAATGTCTTGCATGGTTTCGTGACGGGATCTTCTCGTCTTCGTATCTTCATTACTAAACAAACTGCGGTGATGAAGGCACAGAGGCACGAATAAAAATCTCACATAACATTCTTTATAAAACAAAACGAATATGTGACGTGAATTATCGACAGATTATTTGGTGATTTATCAGTGATTTTTCCAAAACGAAGCACAAAATAATCTAAGAGGACTTTACAGTACGTTAAATAACTCATTTCGATGACTTTTTTGTGCATGTAGTACGTTAGTACCAGAATATTTGAATACGAACGTAAGACATGGCTTGATAATTATGATTTAATTTTGAAATATACGGTAATTACACATGACGTCAATATTTTTTCAAGTTTTTACGTAATTTTTATCTTCGTATGTCGATAACATGTACGAAATTTTCACGCAATATTGTTTTAATAGATAGTGTCCTGTTGTTTTCTAGGACACCAACTGTACACAGTTTTGTCGGTTGAAAATAGTACGTCGGCGCGCTGCACAAATTGAGCCAATTAGAAGCTAGCAAAGTTAAATTATATGATGACGTTCGTTTACTTCAAAATTCAGGTTAGAGTGAACGGAGACTAGCTACATATATATAATGAATGAAGTTCCCCACTCACTCATCAACGCACAGCCCAAACCGCTCGACGTAGAAACGTGAAATTTTCAGCGTAGCTCTTCCCCTCACGACGTAGGCACCCACTAAGGAAGGATTTTTCGAAAATCGAAAATTAAAGGGGCGAAAAGGGGCTAAACGTATTTTCGCGAAAATCTCAATAACTCTCTAACCTGTTTATTGTTAATATTTTTACTAGAAAACATTGTCTAAGCAAATGCCTACATCATAATTTTTAGATTTTTCGAAATTTCGGAAATTAAGGTGGTGAAAAACCGTTAAATATATTTACAATTATTCCTCTATTTCCCTTGAACAACTTAAGATATTGAGGTGATCTCTGCGTCAGAAAGGTTCTCATTTTAATTTCTAAAAATTAGTATTAGGATTTTTCCAAATTCATCCTTGAAAGCTGGTAAAAAAATGAAACGTGTTTTCAATTAAGCATCCGTATCTCCTGAACCATTTGATATATCTAGGTGGTTTTTGCTTTAAAAAACGAAGCTTACGTAAATATCTAAATACAGAACTCATGATTTTTTCGAAATTCTACATTTACGGGCGTGAAAAGTAGTAAAATGTTGCAGAACTCACGAAAAGTGAATATTGACCACGGAATAATCTCAAAAGTTCCAGCGACATGTTTTCTGCTCTACAAAAGACAGTTAAATAAAGATGAATTAAATACAATGAGGTTCTGCAATAAAATTACGCTCGGCGAAGTGGACTGGATAAAATTGTTTGTGTTTGTTGTATTATTTAACAGCTAGCTTCATATTTCATAACGTAAAGATATACCGAGAATATAGTAACACCCTCAATTAATACGTAATTAAAAGTTGATTACTTTTTTTCTATAGTACACACGGGCGAAGCCGCAATGGGACAGCTAGTTCAATTCAAGTTATAGTTTAGGTTGGAAAATGCGTAGCCTGCCTCAATGTGAGAAAGAAGTGAAAAAAGAGTATAACTTTCTATATTAAAAAACAAAACCAAACCTATGTTTTTTAATTAAAATCAGATAGTTTAGACTACAGTCATATAAATTCGGTTGAAAATTATCTGATGCTATTTTTAAAAGAGTTTATGATGCTATTATCGTAAATTAAAGTCTACGTTTTACTTAAAAATTATGTAATATTGATTTTGCACAGATTACACCCATTTGCAGCTGTACCGAATTGAGGGACAGCGATTAACGAATCGAGGGCTCGTCGAATTCGCGACTACCGGACCCCAGGCGATTTTCCGAGCAATTTAAAAATTAGAAATAAAAAAAATTGCTAACGCGATATGATTAGGACATTTCCAGACAAGGAAAGTAACGAAAATCGTACGTGTGTGTATGTATGTATGACTAAATGATTGAATGTACGTATGTAAGTATGTTTGTATGTATGTGTGTATGTATTAATTTATGTATGCGTGTATCTATGCATGTATGTATACATACATACCTAATAAACAGTAATTCTGCTTTTCATTTTTAAAAACAGGAAATGTTCTTCATTTACTAAACCCCGAGAATTCATCATCATAAGTAGATTAAAAATGAAATTAAGTATTCTTTTATTCATATCGTTGTAATAATCAAATTTTGCGAAAAAAAATCCACAATATTTAAGTTAAAAAAATACAGTACAAAAAGTTAATTTTGAATTAAAATTAATTTTAATCACTGATTTTTAAATCACATGGTTTAATTCATGACTGAAAGAAACACATACTTTAATAAAACCTTGTAATTTTGTCCAGGACGCGTCCTCTACAATTTTTTATAATTATTTAAAACGGCAAACGTTTTCTAGTCGTAATTTCTTGACCATTTAATTATTTTGGTTGAATGTAAAATTTGCTTATGAAACCCTGGAAGCTCGCAATTTCGTCAGAGTAGAAAAATGTTACAAAAATACTTTTACGTACAACCGTCTTGTCAATATTTTTTTGGTTTGCACGTGCACAACGAGAAGCGGAAAAGTGCATCTTCGATAAATACAATTTATTAATATATTTTGTTTTAGAATTCTAAAATTTTAGTACAGACTTCTTTATGCGTTTTTTCTTCATTATATTTCAATGAGTTGTGAACCTATCAATATTGTTTTAGGTACATAGAATAAATAGTAATTATACCAGTATACAAACAGTCAATTACTGTCAATTATGAAGAGGAGTAAAAATTAGCTCCGTCAAATTTTTGTACAATTCACAGAAATAGTCAGATAGTTTTAAAAGGCATTGCCGACATGAAAAATCTTATGTTTACTTAATTCCGGGTGAGAGTGTTTTTGTAAACACCAAATAGTGTACCACAATACTCGGACTTTAATACTAGAATATTCGGAGTTGACTTAATTCCGGTTGACATATTTCAGCGTCTAGAGAAAGCGCTAGTACTGAAATGTACCCAGAATAGAGTCAACAAAAGTTGACCTTATTCCGGTTGACGTAATTCCGGCGCATTTCAAAACTTATACCAACGTGACAAATCCGAAATTGAGGTAATTCCGAGTTGATTTAATTCCGGTAAAATTTTTGTGCTGAAAACTACGTACCGGTAGTTAAAATCCGGAATTGAGTCAATTCCGGGTTGATTAATTTCCGGTACAAATTTCGGTTTAGAAACTGTACACTTTATAACCCGGAATAGAGCTAACTCTAAGTTGACTTAATTCCGTTTGGGGTTTCGTGTTAAATGTACAAATCCGGAGTTGAATCAATTCCGGGTTGACCTAATTCCAGCCTGTATACAAGAAAAAACTGAATAAAGTCAATTCCGAGTTGATTTAATTCTGAGACCCCCTGATGGCTATGGTGTAATACATTGTTGGCCAATTGGTGGTACTTCTATGCCATGTAATGTAAGTAATTCAGGTAAGTGGGCTCTACGTCTCGTTGACAGCGAGGGCATTAGGGAAGGTAACACACAACTTGGTACGATGATGGCAGGAAATGAGAGGAGTCAGCCAAGACATTTTTAAGAAACCATCTCAACATTAACCTGGAGCGATTTAGGGAGACAATGGGAATTCGAAATCAGGATGGCCGGAGCTGGGGATATAACTAGGGCCGTCCCGAATGCGTGTCCAACGTGCAACTGTTCAACCGTTGCACCACTTCGCCATGCCATGTGTATGACAGTCTTGTCTTATTACATCTAGGCTAGTTATAGAAAGTATCTGGTCAAGTGGCTGCCACTACAGTACTAGCAGTGGGATGGTGTGCATCCCATTTGATGGCTAACTGGGTGCTAGCTTAGCATCCGAAAGAAAACCATAAACGGGCGATATGTGTTTTGCTACATGGGCAAAAGTAAGTGGTATTTTATGAAACATACTTCTTTCGACTAGTATTATAGAGGTCCCGGGTTGTTCGGTTCGTGAAACCAGCCATTATGATTTTGGTTTTTAGTGAGCGCATGGGACACATGTTCGTACTGAACAAAGTTGAAATAATAACAGCCTATGAGTCATAAGACTAGCATTGCCACGCATTTAATAACCGTCCCACGCTCATTATTAGCATATTATCTGGTCTCTGTCAAGTCGCTTATCTTCATTGCTACCCCCTCCTCACCTTCTAATTAACGTATCTGGGCTGTTTGAACAAATATTTGCTTTCGTATATGTTACAGAAAGACTGCATACACGATGCTATTAATTTCTCCATTGTCGGGGACACACGAGATGGCTCATAAATGGCCGAAGATCGATAGAATTTGGGCACAGGTAGCATGCACCTGCGCATTATATGTAGTACAAGAGCTCGATAGATAGATGGTACATCATCTTCTACTGTGTTGCCAGCTGTGATTCTCTGGAGTGCAAAGGTATTTTTTTTAAGTTCGTAGTAAATTGCATATTGTGAATTACTAATTAATAAACAATTATGAGAAATTGATAAGTGTTATTAACATTTTGCTGTCTACACACACTTATTTTTGTTGTTGGTGAAAATATGTGTATGGTTAGGCATATATATTTGTTCAAAGAACAATTATAAAAATCACAAAAATATTTTAAATAAGCAATTAGTGTATCAAAACCCACTCGACACTAAGAATCTTAGTCCTCTAATAGCGACGCTGAATCTGTTGCGAATCTATTACTTACAAAATAGAATAGATGCAAGCATTTCAAAGGAACTAGTAATGTTATTTGGTTAAAATTTTATTCACGTTAGCAATAATATAAAAATTATATATATTTTTATCTAAAAAAAAACTTCTTATTTCTGTGAATGATAATTGGTTTCTAGAATTTAAATATGAAATTCCGATTTCGTTATTAGAAATAAAGAAATGAGAGAGTGAAATTTATTAAATTATGAAATAATTTTACATACGTTCGTAACAATAGCAGTACTAAAACATAAGTCTCAAACATTCACCTTCCTAAAAGCACGGTTAGTAAAATGTGAAGTATAATATGTGTTGCCGTGTCTATAAACAATAATTCAAAATATGTACTTATGGTCCCGTAAGATTTATTAACTAAGTTTCATTAAACAGAGTGTTTGTTATCTGGTACAAAATATATATTTGAAAATATTATAATTTACGCCAGCTGTATATTAAAGGTTCTGGTCAATAACTGATAAAATAATTCTTTATTGACACTTTAAATCGAATTTTTACTAAGGTGGAGTCAGTCAAACCTCTAACCCCGTTATGTGGTGTCGGTTTTTTACGTTACCCCTTACTCAACTAACTTTAACTTAGAGAACACTCCAATGGAATAATTTTTAAGCCTCCCAAAGGAAGTAGCTAACCTAACTTCCAAGTGCGAGTCATGTTTTATTTTAAAAATTGTATCATCATGAGGAAGGCTCTGCTTTTGCATCATAGTACGTAGTTACAAGGACTACGCATCTCGCTTAGGTAAAATCTCCACGGTTTGACCCCCATTGAAGAAGCGCACCGAAAAAGTTTTTCTTAATTCTGAAAAAATTCCACTATTTGCTTAAATTTTACTTTAAATGTATCTAATGTTTCCTCCGTACAAACTTGTGCACTTGAAAAGTCCAAAGTTTGATCCTTATTGAGAGCGATATTGCATGAAACTTATAGAAATTATCACAGTAGTTCACTATTTAAGCACATTTACATTTCCAAAATACTTATCTCGCCTTTTAATTAACACACATTCGCAACTTAAACGTACGCGGTTCCAACACAATTACTGCAAGAACTATAAATTAATACACACTTTTCCTGTTAGTCACACACCATTATCATCACGTTATCATGAAAACACAAACAAAAACCCCCCGCCTTTTTGATCACCCACGCAAACAAAACAAGTAGGCTAAGTTTTACACAGTTTTCCATTAAGTGCAGAATTAGCACACATTTCACTTCACACATTGCTAAATTTACCTAATGTCACAGAAAAGTTGTTAATGATTCCACGATTCTGCCCCTTGAACCAACAAGTCAAAGTAATATCTAATTATTCAAGCAGTGAATTAACCACACGCAAATTTTTCACTTAACAAAACCGAAGCAGATATGAAGTGCTTACCACCTAGCTTTCATAAACGAGCATTGTAACTTCAATTCCCTGATTAAAAGACCCATTATAACCTACTTGCATTTTACAGTTCAACTCGTGTTTGTACGCATTAGTCTCTCAGATTAAAAATTCAATGGAATTCGCTGTATATTCGTGTAATAATATATTCAAAACTTCTAAGGAAGCCTATATGAATTGGCTTGAAGAAGTTTTACACAGAGGATTTTATTGGTGGCTTGTTTAACCTAGCTACATCTCACATAATGCAAGGATGTAACGTACCACTTTGACGTATAGGAGTAGGCCTACTAAGAAAGTAGACGTAATAAAATGTGTTATGGTATTGTCATATGCGGAGAAGTTGGGCATTGTAAAATAAAATACATAATACAAGCAAGATATTTGTGACAAACACTCGTGTTACCCGGCTGGGCCCACGCCAAAATATTTTCCCGGCGACTCCAGTCCAAAATACCAGGAGACCTTGGGCATGGTAAAATTAATTCATACATAACATATATAATCTTTAAAAGTCTGTAGTGTGGGAGGACTGTACACTGAAACTCGCTGTGACTACGAGGTGGAAAGAAAATGAACATCACTAACAAGTAAACAAACGATTAACTGAACCGTAATGGTAAACAATAAACAACACGAAAGTAACTCTGAAATTAATTATTCAGACGTTGGGGGAAATAAATACGCAGCTCTTTGTGTAGTGAACCTTGCTTAGTAATGCATGCACTTTAAGAAAACACTTACACCATATAGCCTATAGTGAAACTAACGACTTATCATTTGGCACAGCACGTGAACAAACGACTTACCGGATTAAAGATATAATACCGCTTGGCAAAGTATGCTATGCAAGAGAGGAAACTGTGGGTCGAACACGGACTATGACACCTATGGGTCGCATTTCTTATCTTTTAGTGTGCTCCAATCTGTCTTACACATCAGCTTTTGTTAAGAACTCAATTTAATTCAAAGTTAGATAGCTTAATTAAGATATCGTTATATTTGTATTATGTGGGCTTTCAATCAAAGTTAAAAGGGACTACTGATAGAATATTGAAATAAAAGAATGAGTTATAAAATGGAAGTTTATATACAAATGAATAAAATAAATCTTACAAAAATTATTATGATAATTTAGGTATTCAAAATAAGTGTATAATTTGGAAAAATGTTTTAAGGCATGAACTTATAAAAAGACGCCGATAAGTGATGAATAGATTACATTATTAGTTTGCACTTGAGATTTTTCACAAACTAGTAGCATACAATTATTACCAAGGTTCAAGATCATTGAAGTATAATGAAACATGAAAGAAGCGAAGAACCTAGTGGCCAACAGAAACTACTTGCGTAATAAAAGCACGACTATTACTCAACACAAAACCGAAAACGAAAATTAATGTTATTAAAAGCAAATAATATTAAAATTAATACTTATGGTTTGATGTTCTTGTCCAGCGAAGTCACATTCATCTCAGGGATACCTTATGGCTTCTCTTACAAACGGAAAATAGTCTCACATCCTACTTATTAAAAAAATTATTAATAATCAAATTTGAAAGAAAGCTAACCCAACCAAAACGTACCATCTGGCATTACCAGCATTTAGGCCTGCGATTCGTTCATCGGGGCATCGCCATGCTCGCCGAATATCAAAAGCTCTAATGTGACAAAAGCTCTAAAAACAAAGGTACAAACAAGTTCTAAAGCGACCAAAGTTCTAATGGTTCACCGTAACAAAATCTCAAAGTATCAAAAGAAATGATAGCAAAAAAGCTCGCCAAACATGGCCGGCAGGTATTTATAACTCCTGGTCGCACCTCTCGAGAACATTTGACACTTACTCAACGATCCCATGTTGATCGTTGTGCTATATTCACTCTCTCTGTCCCACAGGGCATGCGCTAGTCAGCAGTGTTTGATGTCGTGGAAGGGGGTGACTGCTCTGTACAGGCAGGACACAAACCTGCTGTTATACGTAGCCCTGTCCGTGCCTATGCCCTACTACAGATTGAAATGTGGGACGAGGGAGCGGGAAGCGTTGACAGAGGCATCCAGTGCCCTGGAAGGCCACCGCACGCCGATTGTACATGAAGGATCCACAGCGCACAACCACCCCGGTAACACGCCCACATCCATCACCATAGGCCTACTCAAGGCCTGTGCGCATTACTGGGATACTTCTAACAAAGGAATCTACAAGCGCTGCAATACCAACAACCTCTACAAGCTTCTAAGAGCAGTGATTTAAATCAAATCTCAAACTCAGAGATTGTAACAGAACACTCTAGACCTCCACGATCCTATCTACAAAGAAGTGACTTCCCGAAAACTGAATACTCTTTAAAATTAAAAACCAAAATAACTTTACCACCTATTTTGAGTATGGATGAGAAATAATACAAAAAATAATAAATCACTTAATTTTAGCATTGTGACAATATTCCTAGTAGGCCAGACTACGAGAAAGGTTCGGGCTACAACTAGGCCTGAGTTGGGAAACCAAGAAAGAGAAACTCACCCAACCCCCTCTGTAGTGCGTCAATAATGATAACACGTACGCCGACATAACGCCTTCTCCTTATAACCCAGTAAACCGAGTCTGTCGCCTGCCAACACTCATCCGATCAACAAGTGTCCAGCTCTCCTCCGGTACTTGGGGGTAGAGTCCCAGCGGTGGCGTGCTCATGCGTCGAAGCCGTCTACCTAATCAATACACCTTTGGCAAGGTCATCAAATCTAGTTAGGTGGCAGCAACCATCCATTTAATTTAATATTTTAATATTCAGCAGTATTGCGCTGCCCTCCTTAATTAAAATAACACATTGTATCAGTTTTTGTATCCGGTGTACCTGTCATTACAGTAAAGTAAATGCCTTTTTGTCCTTAATCGTCTTAGTACTTTATTTAACCCTACATAACCATCTAATAAAACCGCAGTGTAGCCCCGATCTGAGTGAACCCATTTGAAACATAACTTTGTAACATGCAGTTTTCATACATCAAATATAGCAATTTAAAATATTTTTAGAAAACAGTCAAATGTGTACTGATGTTACCAGACTTGTATAGTAACAATGCTGTACATGTATTCCATTAAAAAACCGAAGTATGGTAAGTAGTGTCCCGTGCAGTGTAGGGATGAAAACTTCCCGTAACTTACTTCTTAGAAAGATTTTCTTTATATAATGGAGTTAGGAGCATGAATTACCTATACGGGTTTTGCTTCACTTTATCTTCCGTTGTTTTTATTCTTTGTGTTTCCGTTGCTGTTCCTTTAGGCGGTAGTAAAAATAACCTGTTAAAGTATGGTAGGTTATCTCAGTCATGTGACTAGTTTTGCTCGATCACCTGGTTGTGTCTAAAAACTTGCGCCACCGCGACTTACTATATGCTTAAAACTACTCCAGTTACTTATAAATCACCTCAAACTGAAATAGTTTTCTGCGTAGTCTACAATCGTGACTTATAATAACTGCCTACATAGTTTTCAATTTTCAGTAATATTCGAGTTTGTATGGAAGTTTAAATTTTGCAGAAATTTGTTTGAAAATTAATAAATATATTATAATGTATAATTTCTTAACATCGGATATGTTAATGCCAAAGATTTGTTTGGATAAGTTTGCAATTTAACAGTTTGTCATGTTAATTTTATTTTTGTTACTTTCCATACGAATAAAAAAGTACAGCACTTAGCAGATCGTAACTGTATTGCGGTTTACCAGTTGGTTGATTTTGTGTATTGATCATAAATAATTATGAACATAATAATATTTGTGTCTTTATTTACATATACTAAAGTTGCGAAATCTTGAAAGCTAGAACCAACTGTAGAAGTGGGGTTTTTCTGCGTTCGGTGACAAGGGTGTAGGGTAGTTGGAGAAGGCGAGACATCTGCTGACCTTTGACCTTTGACCTCATTGA
This sequence comes from Medauroidea extradentata, assembly GCA_003012365.1. Classification (NCBI taxonomy): domain Eukaryota; kingdom Metazoa; phylum Arthropoda; class Insecta; order Phasmatodea; family Phasmatidae; genus Medauroidea; species Medauroidea extradentata. Next base: position 34,809 of record PNEQ01100387.1, on the reverse strand, counting down.
CGTCACGGTCGCCTTTTGGAAGGCGTCAGCCAAAATAAAAAAGACAATAAAAATAACAAAAAATTTCCAAGAAAATGTTTCGAAATAATTCTCAAAAATTCCGAAACTGTCTTTCTCATTCTATAAAAATTCCCTTTACCCCCAAAACTTTCTTTCTTTCCTGAATTAAAGTCCCAAAATTAAACGAGTCAAACACACCCTCAAAACAGGCTGCTGTCGCCAAGGATTGATCAAACCATTCCTTCAAAACGGACAGATGAACCCTAAAGTTAATGCGTCAATCAGATGGCGAAACTTGTTACAAACTCAGTCGATAATTTTATTTTTTCAATATTTTTTTCATTCATTTAACATTTTCAAGAACTAATTATTATATAAATATTTTTGTTTGTTCATTTAAAGGTTGATTCATGACAAATTTTTTGTAAATTTCACCTGAGATATTTAAAGGATTGATTCCAATAGTTAACAATTACAATTAATAAGTATCATACAAACATCCTTAAAAAATAAATTTAAAAATTTTATCGTCCTTCTGATTTGCTCTTGATAACATACCTATCCACCAAGCCCTACTTTACACAAGTACCACTCTTCCATCAACCATGTTAACTAAAACTGTATTTTTACGATTTGTATGGTAATTTGACCCAAGAATTTCCCAATTTATTGCTTAATTTTGCCTGTGTCATCCCCACTCATGTATAGGCTATGGCATTTTAGTTGACTTTGTTAATTAAGTATTTTTTAGCATGTTCATTCATTAACTTCGATTTAATATTTTGCTATTCATCAATAAACTCCCTCATATCATTATAAAAGTACCACTTGTCTATGAATACGTATTTCATTTTATCAAATATATTTTATCTTTAATAAGCATTATATGATTTGTTTAGCAACTGTACATTTATACTTGTATGTCTGCAGAAGTTGACTACCGATATATAGCTTCATCTTGACACATAGTCTATGTAACTGCCTATCAAATTGAGTTTAATAACAAACGTTTATATTTAACAATGAAATTTGAAAAAAAAAAAAAATCAACTATCTTCCGTAGGATACTGTCCGTTACCCCGCCGAACACAATATTTCGTAACGCACCAAAATACATTTAGTTTTAAAGTAACAAACTAAGCAATTTTTAGGTCAGGGTTCGGCCTCCGTAGCGTGATCGGTAGCACGCCCGCCTATGGTGCGAGAGGTCCTGGGTTCGAATCTCAGTATGGAGATTGATGTTTGTGTCGTTTTCTTCAGTTTAGATTGTTTGTAAGCCGTCTCTTATAATCCTTACAACGTAACATGGATGGACGTAATTAAATCCTGTATAATAAGTTTAATAAAGTAACTCGGTGAAAGTTCCATGTATAATTTGTTAGAACTTTACTTAGTATTTTTTTTAAATTCATATTTATATAGGATCAGTCATGATAACTTCACATTACAATGCATTAGTGTTTGATGTTTTTGTACTTTAATAACAATAAAAAGTTAACATTTATTAGACAATCGTAAAATAAGCACATGTATCTCTGTATGGGAAATTTACGCAATGCATAAACGCTACCACGACACGAGTATTTTAAACATAAATACATATCCACACACGTACATTCTAATATACTGATATGTCGCGGAGTGTCCTCAGTTCGCAGCCTGAACGTGTGTACGTGTGAACACCGCAGTCGCGTTAATCCACGAAGCGACACACGACCCCCCCCCTCCCCTCTACCAACTCACATAGCCAAGAGGGTGTGCACGTTAGCAGCCAGAGTTTTCAATCTAGCCCTCTTGTTAACTAAATTGCAGTTTGTAAGAAAATGTTTTACCTTCAATGTTATATACATTCTCCCACTTAGGTAAACGTTGTACATGCAAGTACAAAATGGTACTCTCAAAGCCATCACAGACACTGGAACTTACTACATTTCCATACCATTAATTACGACCAAAAATTGTAATTTCGCTTAGTTACACCTTAAATTATACCGGATAAACTTAACCGAGAGTTTTACACTGATTTTTGGTACACATTTTTCACCTATAAAAATTATAGTCCCGTAGATCAAAGCTCTTAACATTAAGTCGGAAACACCACGCACCTTGAAACGAAGCTAGGTACACGCTGCAATACAGTCCTAAACAGACATTCGTTTCCTTGTCCCCTCGATTCGTAGTTTAAAGGAAGTTGCTTAACTGTCGCTTTAAAGGTGTGATACAAGTCATGCTAGCCATGCTTTACGTATTACACCTAAACTAAAATAATTTCATTGGCTATATTGTAAGTCACACACACATTACATGCGTACTAACTTCGCATACAAACGTACAATTTTTTCTCACTCGTGTGAAAAATAATCGTAAAACATCTATCGCGCACGATTGTGTCATGACACCTTCATACACCTATATACCATGCATGTGTACTATACCACCTAATATCATGTTCCGTAACTACCAAACAACATCCAGCCCGTTCCCTTTATTCTTGCATACTGATTCAACTCACTTACGACCTATTCATTTTACGTCTGAATCATTACTTTCATATTCAAAATTGATTTCTCAATTTCGCTTGTCGTTTTTGTAAATATCTTTTAAAAATATTCTCCACGTTTTAATCTAGAGTGATATGTAAATAATTTGAGTGGTTTAGTGGGTAAACGATACGACGAATACAGTTTTAGTGATAATGTATGAAATTATGTGTAAAATACGAGTTGTGTTAACTACTCAGTGAAATAATAAAGTATTCGTACTTGTAGTGACAATATTCTCTTACCATTCACATTCAAGCACAGCACTACAGGCAAAGGCACGCGTTAACATACAAAAGCATTGGAGCGAAACTCAAGGTAAGTGTAGCTTCTTATTGAAAATGTTTCTTAGATCAATGCTGGAAAAGTGTGAATTAACGTGGCAAATAATTTGAACTGAGCTCTGAAAATTGTAAACTGGAAACAACTATCATTTATCCTTACAAATTACACACTGAAATGACCAACACCAAATTTGAGTAAAATTTTCAATTTACTAGACTGACTTTATGAGTTGAAATAGCTAACCAAACCAAAAAACGCAGCAGACTGGTATATTAATTTTCGTCACGGATAAACGCGGTCTGAAAAAGTACACTGCACAGTTAACGTCCAGGCAATCTCTTGCCAATATCTTAAAGACCGCCTTAAAAAATAGAGGGCTATTATATTTTTGGTGACATTTTTCCACTGTCTGAAAAAGGACACTGCACCATTAATGACTCGGTATCTTTTTGCCAATCTTGGAAGTGTCCTGACAATGACAGCGGGCTGGTATCTTTTACGCGACAGAGAGCTGCTGTCTGATAAAAGCACTCTGGCAGTGGCGTCTCGTCAGGGTAAGCAAGGCAAGCAGTGCTTGCCCAGGCAGCTTCCTGACAATTCACTGATTATAATAAATATTTACTTGTAACCCTGTCTCTACTAGAAGCTAACCGTCACTCGTGCAAATAGGTGTATCTCTTTTAAAAATTACGCTCGGAATACAACACTGTCAAACGGAAGAAAACAACTCGTAAACAACCAGAACAAGCTGTTTAAAAGCGCTTCCAATAACGCTTCCAGTGGGTAGAGTTGAGTCGATAGTATGGGAGATGCAAAGCAACGCTAGGAGCAGCACTGTCGCGCCTTGCAGACGGCCGGAATGGTGATAGAAACGTATTTTTCGTATGCGTGGCAATGGAAACGCGAGTTTATTTTCATTTTTAAGGGCTAGCGTGGATAAATGTTGGCTTAAATTAATGTAAATAAAACCAATATTGAACACGACGAACTATTTAATACACAATATGTAATAAATTGTTTAATACATCCCATATTATTCTTTGAAGTGTGTATTAGATGCGAAGCGGAATAAATCCGCATGGCGAGAGTGTAGCAGTAAACGATCTTGTTATGCGGAAAATACAATTTATAAGAAAAAATTTAATATAATCTTTTTAGAAAACTACAAAATTGATTAAAATTTGTGCTCACGAAAACTGTCCGTTTAGAATGCTTATAGGTTACATAACGCTTGAAGGTTAATTCATGATGTTGTTACAACATATATTAATATTATCCTTATTGCAAGTAGTCTTTATATAAAAAAGGGATAGTATGAGCTTGTATTTTTAACGTTACTAGATATTTACGGAACGTTCCGCAAACGTAGCTTCGGAAAATTTTTTGTAACATTCTTTTTGTAGGAATAAAAATCTACTTTTCAAAAATAAACATAAAACGGAATATTATTTTTAATAAGACACGCATGCTAAGTTTGTATTTTAACGCTTACACATGAATAGCCACGCCTACGACTATATCATTTCAACAATTTAGTATTCAGTAAATGGACGAGGATAGGCCTAACCTCGTAAGTTCTAAATAAACCAGTTATAATGAAAGAAACGTGTCTACTATAATACATACAGAAATTGGAACAGAAAATACAAATAGGTAATACAGAATTAGTTTGGAGAATACTGTTTATAATAGGAATACAATTAGTTTGGCAGAAGTTGCGATGTGTGAAAATGACAACACTCGTAACTATATTTCTACATTGTTACCTATCGACAGTGCTCTTTAAATACATAAAGAAACATATTTTTAATAAATTAATTTTATTTTTATAGCGAGGAACAGTATTTTTGCCACCTAGTATTTATTTATAGACATTAAATAGCTTCGCTACACACGTGTACAATATAGCGTCTGCAGTCGGTATCACCATTCCGAAGGTTCAGAAGTTCACCACCAGATGTCAGCCACTTTGCTTTGCACCTCCCATAGTGGTGAATGAAGTGGTCGGAGGGGAGGCCGAGTGGATGGAACATGGGAGGGGATTGGCTACGTGACGCTGTGTTAGAAGCTACGATTGCAGTGCTTTCTCACCAAAGTGATACGAATATAGCCGAACCTAGCAGAATTGCCACTTTAGTGGTTTTGTTACCAGATACTGTTATTTCAGATAATGTATTACCCGTCAAGTTTTGTAACTTATACATTGATAAACAGGGAGGCGAAGACTGTTGAAACTGATACCAGTAAATTGAAAGTTTTCTTTTCTATTGATAAGACATGTCTCCGGTGATTATTCCAGTGCCATTAGTGGTTTTCTATAAACTTCAGTTGGCAACACTGGTCACCGGCAGTTGGTTTTACTACACGAATCCAATATGCTGGCAAGTTCCCACGCTGCACGGTTGTACTGACAAGGGAATATTATCGTTTTCTATTTAATTTGGTTATTGTGCGTTGAAATTTACCATTATTAGCTGCGCTATCTAAACTACGGATAAAATGATCTTGCGAGACTAAAATCCAAGAGACATAAAATGAATCAAACGAAAACGTGGATGCAAGTGTTGTGTAAGTGGATTACGGGCTAAACATTTTTCCAGCAGTGTTTTTACTTTTCAGCAAAGCTGTGACGTCATCAGAGAAGGTAGTCCGACACCAGAAATTTGTGCCATTCAACATGTTTGTAATGTTACTTAAAATTTCTCTTTATTCGAATATTTTGTAAATGTTACAGAATTAATTTCATAATGGTGTTTTGTGCTCACTAATAAACATATCTGAACTATCCTTGTGAGATCGACTGTTAACTGTAATATTTTGTAGGCCACTTTTACAACGAAACATTTTGAAAACCCTGTTGCCAAAATAATCCTTATAGGTCGTTCAAGGTAAAGTGAACATTGAAAATTTAGCATTTTAAATTATCTCTGGTCATTACAGCATTTAATTCTACGTTAACTTTACATCTTGTAAGTTCGGCAGCGAAATTACGCAAAATAGTTCCGTGTAGTTTCATATTTTAATACAACAATACTAAAACAATATCAACCGAAATAAACATGCGTGTGTTTTATATAATTCATTTTTTTATCAAACTGTATAGGTTCCTACCGACTGAACACTTTGTTACTTGCGCAAACATCAAGTACTGTGTCTAGAGATGTTAGACATTTCCCATTGTTTGCCGTTACGCGCGGAAAGAAACGAAATGGCTGAAAATAGATTTTAGCAGGGCACTTTTTGAATGCTCACTTTATCCCGAACCGTATGCGCATGCTGTAACTCTACAGTCAATGGCCTCGAAAATCGACCGCATCACCAGCCGTGATTTTCCAACACGTATGGGCGTCATTTCAGGTTTTTCTTCGGTGGAGGGGCAAGATTTTTATTGGCGACAGTGACCTTGAGGCAATTTTTTTATTAATTTAGCATGTATAAATTAAAAACTTTAATAATAAAACTTCGGTTTTATGCATTTACGTTAGTATTATGTAAATAACAAAATACAAGAAGAAAATGTATACACATATCCTAAATCCAGGAGGGGGAATTTGCCCCCCCCCTGCCTTTCCCACTAAATGACGCCCCTGCCCCAGCAGCATTCTGTAGATGGTAACATGACAATCTGACCCACCCCCTGGCTGGCTCCATGGTTTTATCTTAAGGTATCAGGTATCCCGTCGTATTGCCTTCACGCATCCTGATAAAGAATCTTACGACATGATACGTGATACCTTAACAGCCGCATACAAGCCGTTACGATTTCCGTTACGTCAGTTGCTAAACTGACTGCCGCGCTTGTTGCCTAGGTATATGCTTTTATGTCGCTTTTATTATTTCTCTCTTCTGTTAAAATATTTCGAGTTTTAAGCCGCCCCCCACCCTATTTACCTTTTTAAACGCTAAAATCCTGGTAGTCGCAAATATGATTAGTAGCTTGTCTTTCAAATTAGGTCACGCATCGCCACTGACTCTGAGCTATTAATGACGTCGAATGCTATTGCCAGTATCTTATAATTATCCTGAAAAAGACAACAGGTAAGTTACTTTTTCGCCATAGATATCTGGTTTTCGGAAATAGGACATTGTTCCGCTGAAATTTTTTATTCAAGTTACTTTAGAAGAAAGCGGGCCTCAGTGTCGTTTTCGTGACAGATATTCACTGTCTGACATAGGTCACTGAGCTGTTAATGTCACGACATGTTCTTGCTGATGTCCTTTAAGTGTCTTCATTAGGCCAGAGAGCCAGTGTCTCTTTCGCGACAGATGGCTGCTATACTATATATATATAGATGTCTTTTAAGTGTCTTGAAAAGGACAGCGGACCAATGTATTTTTCGTGACGGCTAATGTTTATCTGAAAAAAAAAAATACATCTTATTATTAATTGCCCGCTGTCTTTTATCATGTTGTAGACACTTGAGGACAGTTCGGAAAACGGGCGGACGTCTTGCTGACAGTTAAACAACACTTTGTGTTTGCTGGGTACACTGTTAAAAATTTCCGTTAATTTACGGAAAATTTTGCGGAAACTTGCCGATAATTTAATGTAACCGTGTCCGTAAATAACAAAAACGGAATTTTCCATGAAAATAAAACATACGGACCATTCCGTAAAAACCCCTCGTTATTAATTTATTTTAAAAGAAGCTTATTTACCACTTGTAACATGTTCCATGAAAGAATATTTCTTTATAACGTGTTACACTACTAACTATATGACAATACAGCCTTTGTAGATCTATATTATTTTTTAAAATTTGCTGACACTAATGAAAAATAAATTTTACTTTCGTAACTTGCCTACTCTACTTTCTACTTGTATCCGCTATCCGCCACGCTACAGTTTTATAACCCTAACCTCCTTGATTGTTTGTACGTGTTGTATGTTTTAAATTTTTAATAGCAATCATTGGAAGCTTCTTTATATAGTACACCGTACGTCGGGTAGTAAAAATCTGGGAAATCAACGCTTTACAAGGTAAGTGAAATGTGAAAAATATTTATTAGTGTATTTGTGTAATTGTTCAGGCCTAGAGTGTGTTTACAATAGTCGTGTGTAGAAATTATTGTACGTATCATTTAGTGTTGTAGGCCTAATATCGCAGTATGTTTTTTTAAATATATTAAAATGCATTTAAACCAGCTCAAACATTTGTAAAACATTAAATTTACGTGATCGGGACGTTTAATTAAAGTACATTTAGCCAAACAAAATATTACGTACAATTGAAAGTATTAAAAACTGATTTCGGTAACTGTATTCAGTTTTTATATAAATTTCGTGGATAAAGGCGAAATATATCTTGTCTGAATACAGTCTTACAATCAGCTTACCGTTAGGTTAGGCCTATTACGTTTCGGACAATTTGCAACTATAGTCACAAAGCTGGCAGGGTATTATTTTTTTTAAACATGGTAAAAATATAGCGTCAGAAAAAGTTAAGAAATTGATTTTCGAGCTTTCGGTAAATATTAAGAGTCACTACTCATTGCTTACCGGCCAAACTAATGATTTTAGACATTAGTTTACTAATTGAAAATGTTTCTAGTGAAGTTAAAAGTAGTAATTTTTTGTTAGGTTAAGTTAGATTAGTTTATAAAGTGAAATTAGGTTAGTTTCTGTTAGGTATCTAACCTTACGTAACCTAAACTGACCCGTAACGTAACTTAAGTGCATACTTTTTTGTGCAGGACTACTTACATCTCTAGAAACATTTTTCATAAATAAACTATGTGTCTGAAATAAGTAGTTTAGTTGGTACACGTTTTGTAGTAATCCTTAATATTTACAAAAGTTGCTACTTTCAGGCCTAGAAAGAAGAATTTCAGTACAACCTCATCTAAAACTAGCGGAGTGTCCGCCAGTTAGTCTATTTCATTGTTGTAAATTAACAAATTGTATAAAAGAGTGTTGGGTTTGCAATAAACAGCAAACATCATTGTATTTACGTGTCTTATACAGTTGTAGCTTTTCCTACAGGGTTATCTACTTGAGTCCAAAATTTCAGCTTTGGAGGGAAATTCTGAGTGTGGTACATACAGATGGAGTGCACCTGAATACTAGTGAGTATTGATGCAGGAATAATGTTGACATACCAGCTCCAGTGGTGAAGCCAGAGAGATCTTGGAGAGGGGCAAAACTTTTAAATTTATAACATTATTTTCGACTAAATCATTACAGTAGCCTATAGTTTTGTCGTTAGTAGTACTAGCAGTACTTAATTAATGTTGGCCATAACATATGTTTTTTATTTGCATGTAGGCCTATTTTTATGGACAGCAAAATATAGTAGGTAATTTAATATTATTGTTGAACATATTTTAGCATGTATTTTATCATGTCTGACCTCCGTAAATGAAACCTGGCTACACCACTGACATTTTTTAATTTTTTAAATTTAATTTTTCTTCTTGCAATTGGGCCTCAGCCCTGTAGCAAGGATTTGCTTAACCTACCTCTTCTCAATTTTCCGACCCCATCAACCTTTCCTAAACTCCCTCGCTCCTGTCACCTCAGCCACATCCCTCGCCAATTCATTCCAATCCTTCACCGTTCTCACCATCATAGTGTTTTTTCCTCTCTCTGCCCTCTTCCCCACCCTCTGTATCTTCCACTCATGATCACCCCTTCCCCTGAATATGCCTCTCTGTATCTTGTCACCCAGTTGTGAACACCCACCCACCCCCTTCTCCACCTTAAACATCCTTACCAGCCACTCCACTCTCCTCCTCTCCTGCAGTGTGCCCCACCCCAGTCCTCTCACCATTACTGATGGTCTGAAATCCTCCTCTCTCTCCCCATGTGTCCTCCACTTATTTGTGACCCACCTAGCAGCCCTTCTCTGCACCTTTTCCACCTCTACCACTTCCGTTCCCACGTACGAGTCCCAGACCGCCGCCGCATACTCCAAAATAGGCCTCACCATTGTTTTGTATCCATTTTCTTTCACTTTCTTGTCTGTGCCCCTTAACACCCTTCCCAGCAGGGCCAGCGCTCTTCTACCTTTACTTATAACACACTTCACTTGCTCGCCCCATCTTGAGTCTTCCTGAAGAATAACTCCCAAATACTCATATCTGTTCGCTTCTCCAATCTCCTGTCCTCCCCATCTATATGTCTCTCTGACTACCTCTCTTTTCTGTGTAAATCTCAAAATTTTAGTTTTATTTACGTTAATTTTCATCTCATTTTCCTTCGTCCACTGTTCCAATTTGAATGCAGGATAAAGGCCAGTTTAGTCTCCGAATCCGTACAGGGTTCTTCCCTGCCTCTTCAAGGTGTAGACAACATCCACTGTGGTGACAGTTTTCCTCTTGGCGTGCTCGGTGTAGGTGACTCCATCACGAATGACGTTTTCAAGGAATACTTTGGGCATGCCTCGTGTCTCCTCGTAGATCAGTCCAAAGATGCACTTTACTCCGCCATGCCTGGCCAGCCTTCGGATGGCAGGCTTGGTTATGCCATGGATGTTGTCACGCAGCACCTTCCTGTGACGCTTGGCGCCACCTTTCCCCAGGCCCTTACCGCTTTCGTTACAAATTATTTTATGTCCCCATGTACAAAAACTGCAGGGTTTAAATAAAAATGTAGTTTATTATGTTGGAATCACATCAGTGCAGAAAACGGAACACAAAGGGCACAATACAACACTAAATACTCTCGTTTTTGTGTACTGTAGTTTTTTTTCCTCGCGACAAATGCTATAACATTATTAGACATTAATAGTTCCCTGCCACTTCCTAAGTTACCGGTACTAACCTGTTGTATAGTTACAAATGATTACATACATTATTTTACAGTTTTTTTATTATTAATGTATGTGTATTTTCAATATTCACAGGCATTCCAAGTGTGAAAATACAGTTAGAATTACGCATTTGCATAAAAATATTATAATTTACTTTTTATGTGCACAAAAGTTTTGTGCAAAACTAATAAAATGCTATTTACTACCAACTTACTACTTTCACCAATGTTCTGGTACAAAATTAAATTCCACTTTTCAGGTGTACTGCGAATGAGATAAAACACTTTCTATTTAGTAATTGTGTTGGAATACAAGTTTAGTCAAACTGAAATAAAAATCTTGATGTTGTTTGGCTGAGAAGTTACTTTGTGTCGTGGCCATTGTGTCGCGTCCATTGCATTATTGCAATTTCAGCATTTCACAGTACCGGACAATTGAAATTACTTGGCATATATAGTGAGGGTAAATATCAAGAGTAGCTACTCATCGTGAAGGGACTAAACTATTGGTTTTACAGGTAAAGTTTCTTAATAAAAAATGAATAAGTTGTTGGAGGATAACATGGTGGTAAACTGGGTGGGAGAGTATCTGAGAGGAAGAACCCAGAGAGTACGAGTGGGATACACACTCTCAGAGAGAGGAAGGGTAACATCAGGGGTTCCACAGGGTAGTGTTCTAGGACCCCTCCTCTTTTTAATTATGATGGGGGATTTGGGGATAAACATGAATTGTAGGGTTCGTCTTTTTGCAGACGGCTGTGTATTGTACAAGATAATTGGAGAGGGTGGGGGTCTGCAGGAGGACATAAACAAATTGGAACAGTGGACGAAGGAAAATGAGATGAAAATTAACGTAAATAAAACTAAAATTTTGAGATTTACACAGAAAAGAGAGGTAGTCATAGATACATAGAGATGGGGAGGACAGGAGATTGGAGAGGCGTACAGATATAAATATTTGGGAGTTATTCTTCAGGATGACTCAAGATGGGGCGAGCAAGTGAAGTGCGTTACAAGTAAAGGTAGAAGAGCGCTGGCCCTGCTGGGAAGGGTGTTAAGGGGCACAGACAAGTAAGTGAAAGGAAAGAGATACAAAACAATGGTGAGGCCCATCTTGGAGTATGCGGAGGCGGTCTGGGACCCGTACGTGGGAAGGGAAGGGGTAGAGATGGAAAAGGTGCAGAGAAGGGCTGCTAGGTGGGTCACAAATAAGTGGAGGACACAGGGGGAGAGAGAGGAGAATTTCAGACCATCAGTAATGGTGAGAGGACTGGGGTGGGGCACACTGCAGGAGAGGAGGAGAGTGGAGCGGCTGGTAAGGATGTTTAAGGTGGTGAGGGGGGTGGGTGGGTGTTCACAACTGGGTGACAAGATACAGAGAGGCATATTCAGGGGAAGGGGTGATCATGAGTGGAAGATACAGAGGGTGGGGAAGAGGACAGAGAGAGGAAAAAACACTATGATGGTGAGAACGGTGAAGGATTGGAATTAATTGGCGAGGGATGTGGTTGAGGTGATGGGAGCGAGGGAGTTTAGGAAAAGGTTGATGGGGTCGGAAATTTGAGAAGAGGTAGGTTAAGCAAATCCTTGCCACAGGGCTGAGGCCCAATTGCAAGAAGAAAAATTATATAAAAAAATGTTTTTAGAGTGATGAAAAGCAGTCGTACGTAAAGAAAATTGTAGTGTACTTACATTGAAATTTTCCGTTTTTCGTCCAAATTCTAAGTCCGACTCCCGTGTTTTACATCTTCGCCATGATGTGTTTTTATGTGGAACTAGCGTTCCTAGTGTTATCAATTGAAACTAGCGCTAATATGTTGTGCATCTGTTCTTTAGGCAGCAAATTCAGTTGTAGAAAAACAGTCATGCTTCTAACACCTGTTTTCGCGGCGTTAGCTTTGCGTATTCAGGGAAAATTTGATGGTGTGCAGTACAAATGATGCTTGCTAGTGAAAATGTTTCACGGTGTTTTAGTGGCGTATGTTTTATAGACTTATTTTAGATTTTGAACTCTCGTAAATAATAATTATTATTTAAATTTCGCTGATTGATACACAGGAGCGAATACGTTACGCGTGCAACATGTGTAGAGAAATTTCGAATAATGTACCTCGACAAAAGGGACACATAATTTACTGATCGTGGCGAAGGAATCGTAACCGCCATCGAGTTGAGTAAGTAAAAACTTTGGTTTCAGGCATTTCTCTCGTTAGTTTAGTAAAACAAGAGTGCACCATGTGCGTATGGTATCGTAGTGGTTGTGAAGGATAATTATAAAATTTCAGTTACGGTAATATCTGCCTAACATGCATACAGTACGTATTAAATATGTCTTTCTTTTGTAGCTTTGTACGACTTCTATTGGTGTTATAATGTGTTAAAATAGGGCGTAAAATCGGTACACAATGCATACAACGTGAATTAAAAATGCAACATATTTTGTCCACCTGTATTTCAGTTAAAATATTTTTAATGTAGTTTTATAGTATATTAGTGTAATAGGTAGATCGCATGCATTTGCTACGATATTTGTTTGTACGCTTTCAATTCGCGCTAGAACGAGTTAAAATAGCTTTTATTATTGTGTATTTACATGGTTGTTATGAATATTTTGCATTCTCGAATGCCCAGATTTTAACATCCCATTACCGCAATAGACTTTTTATAATGCAGACGATTTTATTACTGGCCGCTATTTATTTCGGTTATATTTTACTGAAATTACTCGTAAATCGTACAGTTCAGCTTGTTATTGTTATTATTATTAATTTTAGATTTTTTACCCCACAAATTCCCTGACCTTCACAGCCCTCTCCACTATCGAGTTTTGATCAAGTAGGCTTTTTCGGTAGTCGTGCATATTTGTAATATTAATCGTAAATAGTGTATTTCAGTTTTATCATTATTATTTTACATATTTTACCCCACAATTTTCCTGTTCTTCAGAGCCATCCCCACTATCAAGTCTTTAGAAAGTCGACTTTTCCAGTAGTCGTGCATGTTTTTTATTGTTATATTTACGTAAAATCAATCGTAATTAGTGTATTTATCGTAATAAATATAATTATTTTACCCAGAATTTCCCTGATCTACATAGCCCTCCCCACTATCGAATTGGTAGAATGCAATTGGACTTCTGTGCTGTCTCTGTAAGGAGCGACGAGGTGTCAACCTTCAGGATATCATTTAGAGTGGTGATTGCCTGGGACATTGCAAGTTCTGTATTTGGTGAATTCTTGACCGCTGGAATAATCTGCTGCATGATGTTGCTCCCTGGGTGCGTCGAAGAGTAGTCTGGTGCATGTAGTGCGATATTCTTGTTCTTTATTTTGACAGCGGAGGTGATTACATCCTTCTCGGAGCATGGTAGTTTCGTTTATTCATGCATGTAGAAGACTGAGCACTTTCCATGTGTAGTACAGCCAATAATTTGATTACATGATTCATAAGATACCAGTGATTGGAAATGTAGTTCATTTGGCAGACCTAGGAGGTTAGGATCTAGTAATTCAAGTGAACTGTTCTTCTGATGCAGTTCCTATGAACTATATGGTTCACCATATGAAAAAAATTCGAGTCGAGATAGGGATTTTGTACACATGTTGTCCTAAATCACACGTGCAAACATCAAACGTTAAGTTAATGGTTTTTAAATACTTTACTTTTGTGGTCGTAATTCTTATACAGTATTTGTTCCGAGCTATAACTTATTGCGCCATCATGGATTGCAGATATTCTGTTCTAACAAAATAACATCCTACTTGTCTAGATTTTATGTTGTCGATACAGTCCCCCAATCCTGTGCTTACGCATTTTAGATATGGTAGTGAATCAACCATAATAATGACTCAATTACTAATCAAAAGAACTCTGTGCCGGAAACAACGTTACAAACATAAAATAATTATGCACGGCAACGTAACATTGTTAACTCAACCACAAAAATAAGTTGCCCAGCAACAAAATATAGCTGCTGACGTGTCTTTTATCTTTAAAAATACGTTTAAGTTGTTTTTTTAATCTTAAAAACATCAAAGAATAAAACTATAAATTTTATGTGTTAAGTTTACAAGTCGTGGCAGTGTAGAATCAACACAGAATGAACGACGCGAACTGTTTCATTCCTGGAACTATATCTAACTATAGTTCCCCCGACCTATAAGTTATAATACCTAGAAGTTCGCTGTCATGATACATGCCGTCGCGTTCGCCCCTTTTAATCGTTTCGACTAATACTATGTGCCATTATTATCTAATTGCCTTTATTTTGTTCTAAAAATTATTTATATTTCTAGACTCTTCTAGTTAATATAATCAATCCAATCCCTAAAACCATACATATGTATAGACGGTTTGCGATAAATTGAGCACTTTTGAAGACCATCTTCTCTACAATAAAATTTTTAAAAATATTTGTGACTTCAGATATTAATTTCTTAATTTGGTGTAATCCATGAACTCTGATTTTAGATAAGATATCTTTGCTGTTGTTAAAAGTGGCAAGAAACTATAAATAATCACTATAACCAAAACAGTATCTAGTGTTTCAAAAAAGCTAATATTCTCAAAAATCACCTATACTTGCGTCGTACATACATTGAGTGTGGTTGTGAATGCACTTTAATATTACAATACGTGAATTGCTATTTAATGTAGGCCTACAGTAACTAAAGAACTCTGTGCGCAAAACAACGGTGTTAAACACGACTAAACTACTAAATAAAACCTGCTATGCACGGCAGCATAACATTGTTACAATACGGCTCAGAAAATAACTGGCCCAGTACCGGTAACGAAGTATAAGTGGGATAGAAAGTATTTTTTTCTTTAAAAATATTTTATGTTGCTAATTTTACAATTTTAGCATTTGCAGTGAAATATAAATCACGAAACGAACGAAGTGAACTGCGTTGGTCCTCGAACTACATCGTTCCTCGAACTGCAACGGTCCTCGAATTATACCGGTCCTTGAACTGCTACGGTCGTCGAGCTATACCAGTTCTCGTACTGCAGCGGTCATCGAACTGATTAAACTACTTGGTCGGTCGACCTAGCATAGCACTCGTCTACTCTTCAAGTTCGGTATATGTTTTCGTTCTCCTCTTTCAGTTGTTCATACCAGTTACCACCCCACGTTGAGCGGAGGGGATATTGGGAAGCAGTAAAAGGAGCGAGAACAAAAAACGGTTTGCCTTACAAAAAAAAAAGGGGTGAGCAGTGCGCATGTGCAGGCAACTGTGATAGCAATCGATGCGCGGGCGGTGGGTAGAAAATATCAACGCATGCGCGGCGACGTTATTGTACTGCAAACACAAGGTGGTGTAAGAACAGTTCTTTTTCGCGGGAACGAACTAGTTCTGTAGTTCTCTTAACTGAGCAGTTAAAAAAGAAATGGTAGTTCAGGAACAACCCATCCTTATAAGATACTGGTTAGTGAACAAAAATACTATGATATACGCGATCACGACCGGTAAGAATATGTCAGCTTTTTTGGCCCGACACCACACTGACATAATTATTAGGTATATGGAAGGCCTCTATGTGGACAAGACGATGATCCACTGCGAACTAAATGCTGCTCGAGACTCTCGTGACGTGTGACGATGTTGTAGACGGGTTTTGGTAGGAACCAGTGATGTTTTTTTCTTCAGGGTCTCTCCTAATAGTGACATAATGAGAATAACCGCATCTCAGAAGGCTTCCAGACATTAATATTTCCTCAGACAAATCACTTTTACTTTCACATTAGTAATTCAGATTCAGGTTTATCGTTTTTGACTACGCATAATGTATGTCTTTATATCGGTGTGAATAATTAATATGCTTCAGATGTTTCAAAAGATATAAAAAAATTTCGCATATAATGTTAATGCTTTGTATTTTCCATTACAATTTTCAATCAAGGCAACACTCTTCTCGCTGCTTATTTGTCTTGCCAAATATTTGAATTTGCCATCGTTACATTTCTCATTGACACACGCTTCTTATGCACATTCAAAAAGAGAATCGGTGCAAACACATAACTTAGTGTTTGGGAAGTGACTTAAAAAAGCACACATTGACACACATCTAGATTTCCACATGTAACAGTCTGCATAGAAAACATTGCAAAAGTCAAAACATTTATACAAGTGTTCTTCGCCTTTACATAACCATGCTTGTTAAAATCCCAGGAATAGCAGGCTGACAAATTGTTTCTTCTTGGTTGAAACTTCCGAGTGTAGTAGTCAAGTACATTTTTCGCATTAGCAGCACGCATATCATGGCCGATGTTGTCATCCCCAGTTCATTGCAATGGTGTGCTTATTTTAATTGCAGCAGGGTGTCCGTATAATTATTTCACTGTAAAATCTTTGTAGCCTGTGACTGTTCGACTGATCTAATCAATTTTACAGCAGTTGTTTTACATTTCTTTGTAGGGGCAAGGAGTTAAAGTTATATAGAAATAAGTAATGGACACCACATGTTGCGACAACCGTCTTGAACTTGATAGACCAGTTAAGAAGATTTGGAAATCACTGCACATTGTCTGGCTTCAACATGTCGTTGAGTGCAGGGGATCTGGAACATAACTTTGTATTGCAGTTGACCTCATCTCCACAGTTCTCTAAAATTTCTATCCGATTGAAAGCAATGTATATCATGCTTCTCTCTTCAGAACTCTTGGTAAATATTTCTCAATTTTATATCCTGTATAAGTTTGAGTATCCATTAAATGAACTGAAAGAGTAACTGAATACCTCAAGAATAACTTATTTAACTTGATAACTCGTTGTAGTAGCTTATGAGGCCATGACCGATTCCCTAATGTAGACACGATTCAAGCTAACCAAAATACAGATAGTGAGTGGATGATTACTAAGATTGCAACCGTTGTTGTCATCGAAGACACAGACACTATCTTGTTCACCTTGATGGTGTTGGTTGACATCACTTAGTTGGTAGATCATGTCTTACTCACTAAAGTTGTCCTTATGGTTTTTACCAAGATACAGACCGAGATTTATTTTTCAAGGGAATCTAATGTTCTGTAGTACAAAATATAGAGGGTGAGTGAGAGATTTTGGTCAGCACTCAACATCGAGGTCTTTAGCGCTAGTGAGGGGTGACATGGGGTGAGTATGAAGCAGCACCGGAATGAAGAGGTGGGGAATTTGGAGATCCTTGAGAAAACCCGCCAACCAACGGCATAGTCCGGCACGATCCCCATATGCGAAAATCCGGGGACCGACCCCGCAAGGAATCGAACCCGGATCGCCTTGGTGGGAGTCGAGTGTTCTTATTCCTCGGCCATCGCGACCTCTACATAGGGAATTGCTGAAACACCAATATTGTGAAGAGCAGGTAATGTCTTCTCAGATAACTGGTATGACATCGTCCAAGGCAATGGCAGATTACCCAAGAAGGAGTGGATGATATCTTACAACATATAGGTAATGATCAGTAGCTTCTCGAGATTGCTCCGAGGGTAATGCATATATATGTATATACTGGCCATGACCAATTCTTCAAAATTACGAGTTGTGGTGTCATCCTTCATACATGCTATGTTCGATTCTCCAATGAGGTGATGCATGCTATCGACAGTAAAACCACAGACGATTCACCAATAAGGCATTGGTTTACATCACTCTATAAGGTTAGGCCGAATTAACAAAATGGCGCTAGTGATGTTTTTCAATATATACAGACCGAGGTGTAGTCCTTAAGAGAGAAACGGGTAATATCAACTTACAGATAGGTAATGGCTGATTCATCAAGATTGTTACAGGTAATTTCTTCTCAGATAGCTATCACGGCATCATCCAAGACTCCTAAAATCGTAGTGAGCAATGTTTTCCACAATATAGCTAATGACTAAAGATTTCAACAATAAATTACCGCTATCCAATACATAAGCTATGGCAAATTCACAAATACGGTGACATGCTGATAAGATAGCGCTATGACGTCATCGAAGCAGTGATCGGCAGCTAAAATCCATGTTACCGAAAATAGCTAAAATAAGTGCATAACTGGGCAATAAATGCCTTAATTCAACCCTACATAATCTACAATGAGGAGTTTGAATCCATATTTCTGCTCCGATTTTCTCCGCATTTTGTATTGCTAGCTCCGCATTGTTGATCAGGTTTCCTGACTTTTTTTGTTTAAAATAAAATTTAGAGGGAAATTCAAGACATTTTTAGGGAAGAAAGGGAAATTTTAATTTTGAGGGGGAAAGGGAAATTTTAAGAGTAAAAGGGGAAAATGATGGATCTATAATGGCCGTTATTTGATACTCAGATCCCCAGCCTGCAGCCTTCTGCAGCAGGACACATTCCACCAGACTCCATTGTTAAAGAAGACAGTGTTGTTACATCCACAACTTTAACAGCAAGTGCCACAGTTTAAGCTCACAGATAATTTTTAATTCTTTCGCATTAACTATTTTAATTCTTACAACTAAATGCAATTAACGTTGCACCTTCGTCATCATTTTTTACTGCTGCTTTGTTGTTTGACTTTTGAAAGACCACCTATTTTGTAGTAATAAAAATTTATATATGCGATGGATTTAAGTTCGTAAACAATATAATTTATTTATTTTCCAAGCGATAGCTAAGCGTAACATACATTTCTTCAAGTCACTGAGATAAGCATGACACTATAATTTGACATTTTGATTTCAAAGTAAGTGTAACATGCCTTGCATTGTGGAACGACTACACACGTCTACTTTCTCCTATAAAGAGTAGTGTTATACTATTACATAACCACGCTTCACATTTTTACTATTTTCCTCACATTAAACCGTTAGATATTAACTTGGGAAACACACTTGTGCTATGACAACAAACTGCAGTGAAACACTTTTCTTAGGTCTACCTTCTAAGCAGCTACAGCTTGGTCAAGGAATTCTCGGAATAAGTTAAGGACTTTGAAATAACAACAGATAATTCGAAAGTTTGGGTAGAGAGGTAACGAAATACTAATGATGTAATGCACGCCTGTATGTTATGGTGGGAACTGCTGCTGTTTAACGGCCAAAGCGCTGCCTTCCACCAACGTAATCCAGGTTCAATCATTGGTCGGGTCGCTATGGATTTTTGCACATGGAAATCGTGCCGGAAGGTTACGTTGTTCAGTATGACTCCTTTATTGGTTTGTTTTATTGTTTGCTGAACTAGTTGTACTTTATTGGTATATACAATATTTTTCCTGCGTTTGGACCAGTAAATATAGTAAAACCTGTAAGATATTTATATTCGTCACTGTTTTCAAGATGGCTGTTTAAGCTCACCTCGTATGCATGGGGACTTTTGGCAGCTTGATTGTGGATATATTCGCTATATCTGCACCAAATTTCAGCTTTGTGGGAATTAGTTTGAGGTACCATTGTGTATTTATTCTAATTTGAATGGGCTACTATAATAATTTGTTCGGTAGAAAAAAAGATAGTATAATCTTCCACAGAACCTTTGTTTACTGTTAAGCAACATACTGTTGTAGGAACAGTCCAAATAATATCAACAACAAAATTAGAGCTGTGTCTATTTAAACTGAAGCATTGTATCTAAAATATTTTTAGTAGTGCCTTATTAAGTTTATTTAGAAAAATGTCAGTGTTTTTTATGTTAAAATAATAATGATGCATGCAACGTAACATCAACTTGCTTTGATAAGGGTGGCAAGTGTCCTTGAATTTAGAGGTAAAAAAATTTATATTTTGTAAATTCTATTGAATATTATTTCACATAGGAAGGAATACATTGCATTATATGTATTTCAATGCATATCAGTGTGATGTCCAATCATAATTTATGGTCGAACATCTCATGGTTTTGCAGTGTGCTATGGTAAAGCCTTGGGTATTTATGCTATGTTTATGTGTAGGTGTGGGCGCGCACAAGTAGTATGCGCATGTGGTTTGACTGATAGCCGAGTCTGGGGAAGGGGGTGCATGACGATGCATGTGTGGCAGGAAAGTAGGTCAGGGATGGCCAGTTGGCCAGAAGGAAGGGAGAAGAGTTTTTTCCGCTGGCGAGAGCGGTTGTCGACGGGTTTGAGCACGGAGAAGTAACGATCGGGCGGTGCCAGACCCAGTAGAAACGATCGTAGTTCATGCGCAGGTTCGTGTGACTGAAACAAGCACATTTTTTCCAAGTTAGGCATGGTTATGAGGTTCGAGATTTCCGGGGGCCATATATAGGCATACAGACAGAGGATGTTTGTTTAACACGACATAGTTCGAACTGTGTGAATACACGTTTGTAATTGTTTAGTTTCGTAGATCTGCACTTCATAGTAAATTAAATAAGTATCGCATTTTCAATATACTGCAGTTGTTGAGTGCACTCTGGGCATGAAAATTTTACAATTGATTATTTAAACTATGTGCGAGTTACTTCCATAGTGACACTCGCCGAATTTTGAAGATTCGACACAGCCAGCATTGTCAGCTAGAGCATCAGGTTCCTGTAAGGGTAATTTTGTGCCTTGGTCAAGGGTACGATTTGGCTACTAGTACAAAACCTTTAGACTAGGACGTATGACACGTCTATGGTACTAAAGGTTCTGTGATGCTTCGTTTGTGAATTTATGTACGTGTATCTACCAGAGAAACGCTCTACAGAAACTTGACACACAGAAAAATTTATTAATTAAATCAGAAACATTCATTGGTCATGTTGTGGTGACAGATGCGGGAGTAAAATAGGCTTGCTCCCACCCGTAGTACTAACTCAATGTGAATTTGCTAGACGATCTTAGTGAATGGTTCGTGGATAGGTCTGATAGTTGGTATTAATTGACTGTTACCTAACTTAAGACATGTGTAGTTAATATTCTGCATTTTGCTGCAAAGTGGCGAATGTTATTGGCCTGATATAAGAAATCTGAAAAAATTGTTTGCACATTTTATGTATTCCTATATAAAATGAGTTTGAATAATAGTAATGGGGTTCTGCTGTGTGTGCTGGGTTGCTGGAGTATATTGTTGATTATGCCTTTAATAGGTTCTTAAATATTTGGAATGTATTGAATTCTACGAGGCATTTGGACACTGGTGCCGAATATACATTTCCACTATTAATTTCAAATATATTGATAATGAACTATTGTTTGAGACCATCCCCTTCTGAGTGTGATGGTTTATTTATGACTTGTAATTTTCTGTTGTTTCATTAAATTTGAACTTTGCTTGCAAGGTGATATTATCACTTGTGTATTTGTTTGGGTTGACATTTCTTGGTTCATGAGTTTACTATAAATAAAACTGTGCCACTCTGCTCGCTGGCTCTTCGCATTGAGAAACTTTTGAAACAAAACATAAACAAATGTAAAAATATATTTTTTTAACTGTTCACTTGTAGAAGCATGGAATGTTGTTCATGGAGGTGACTTGGTGTGTATTAGCATTCATTTGATTGTGAAAAAGTTTTTTTTAATATGCCCAGTGTTTTATTTAAGTTAGTAGGCGAAGCAAGCGAGACATAGTTCGCTTCGAAATTCTTTGGGGTGAATTGCTGGAAAAGTGGGTTTTGCTTGAGTGTGTGGCCGATTCTGCTACACTGCAGGAAATTTATAAAAAACAGGGGAAAGTTAGATATATTTTTGGTTAAGAGATCAGAATGACTACCTCTTGTTTGTATAATTTACACTTGTCAACCTGGGAGCTGCGGGTGTAGTCTGCATGGAAACTGAGGGAATAGAAAGTCTTCGGAAGAAATTAGTGGCAGTAATTAGAAAGAAAAAGGCATTGTAAGAAGGAGAGGGAAATGTAGGGGACAGAGGTGGCTCAGTCACATGTGATTTCTATTAATGACAATTTAATTTTTACACCCCGAATTTGATTTCCTTCTGTGTAATCTCGTTACTAAATTTAATGTGAGCTGTAGATTGCTTAAAGCGAAGTAAGCTAGTTTTTGTCTGATGAGGAAATTATCAAGGGGTTGATACCGAACTGTTCAGATGTAGCTTTGGATATGGTACTGAAAGCCTTGGAGCAAAGGAATAGGCGGTAAAATCTTAAAGAAAAGCTGTGGCAAGTTTCCTGTCCTAATAATGTATTTCAGGGTTAAATTTAGAAAAGTATTTATCACTTTCAGCGTAAAGGGTCAAACCATCTGAATATATTCACGATGATTCTGAATACTGCTCTGAGTTTATGGTTCAGTTGTCTGATGCTGAATTTGTAGAATTGATCCTATAACATTTGAATCCTTTAATATGACAATAGTTCGCCTTTTCAAAAGTTCCATAAACTATGTCTTATTTAAAATCTTCGGGGATATTTTTCCCATAGTTATTAGCAGTACTTTAAAACTGAAAGTGTCAGTGATCCTCTAGTGGTTCAGTACAAGTAAAGAAAAAAGGGTGAAAGTTAAAGGTCACTTGTTTTAGGTGTAAGAAAGAAGGACATTATGTTTCAAATGGTCACAATAGTAAAAATATTCACAAATATTTTAGTTGAGGACAGCCAGGACGTATCGCTAGTCAGTGTCGGAGTAAAGCAAGAATGGCCTGAAGGGGGAGGTAGTCGAAAATTCCAGATAGTGGTAGGAACAATATGACGTTGAAAATAAAATAAATATATTGTTGCAATCGTAGAGACTGGAGCTTCAGCAAGTTTTTTTTTTTTTTGTGGGCCAAAATATTTGTGAGAAAATTAGTTAAGGATTTTTCTGATAGCTACATATTGCCAGATTTACTGTTAACCATACTA
Source organism: Medauroidea extradentata (assembly GCA_003012365.1). Taxonomy (NCBI): domain Eukaryota; kingdom Metazoa; phylum Arthropoda; class Insecta; order Phasmatodea; family Phasmatidae; genus Medauroidea; species Medauroidea extradentata. The sequence goes on along the minus strand of PNEQ01100387.1, from coordinate 11,528 downwards.
ATGTTTTTTGGGCAAAACATCAAATTAATTTCCTTGGATTTGTTGAAAAGTTGGGCCTGGTTTCGATGGATCTTGAAGGGATTTTCCCCATCGCAAATTTTCCGATACTCATAAGTGTAAAGGGGATAATGAGATTCTTAGGAATGCATGATTATTTTTTCCAAATTCATCCCGGGGTATGCCAAAATGGGCGCCTCCCTGAATAAGCAGAAAATGAAGAATGTGAATTACGTAGGGATAGAGAAGCAGGAAAAGAGTTTGAAGCCTTGAATTATGAAATCTCCCATACTCCAGTTTTAATTTACCAGAATTTTCCCAGAGGTTCACTTTTCGGGTGGATGCTAGTAGAAGGGCAAGGGGGAGTGTTAGTTCTTCTTCGTGGGGAAACGAATGAACATAGACCAGTGGCATACCAGGGGTTCGTGGTACCTATAGCAAGCTCCACTGTTACATCTCCCTTTTTTGTGCATCTTTTCCGCCCTCTTGTAAAATAATATTACTAATATTTTCAACACATAAGCAGTTTAAGATTGATTATACCAACACGTCCACTACAAAATGTGTATTTTCGTCAAATTAGTTTACAAATATGTTTGTTTTCTTCATTTATATGATATAGTAATGAGTGTATTGCTTTGTAAGGAATATGTACTGTTCAATGCTACATAACTGAAATATGTCATGCTATTTTACATCAGAGAAAGCTGTGCTACACACATTAAAGAAAATAATATGTAGGACTAATAATTATTACAGAGTGAGCCTGAAAGGAGGCCATGATGGCAGAGGGGTAGTACCTTTCGCCTACCACCTAGGCAATTCGGGTTCATTCCCCAGTGTGTTCACCCCAATTTTTCGCATTTGGGAAATGTGGTGGATGTTGCCGTTGGTTGCTGGGATTTTTTGGGATCTCCCATTTTTCCTACCCCTCCCATTCCATCACTGCTCTTCCCACCTAACCTCATCCATTCCTGGGGCTGTACGAACTGTCACACTGTGCCGTTTGTTGGCACATACTCATTTGTTTTGCTTTGTGTTACTTTATCTAGTTTGTCTCTTCTTAGTGGTAACTAGATTTTTTTCATTTATTTTGGCAAAGTTACTCTTTCCCAAGCACGATATATTTGTTTTTTGATACATGAAATTGTTATTACATTAATATAATAAATTTTTAATAAAGAAAATTTCAGGGTTGTTAACCATTTACAGTTAATGCAGCACTATATTATTATGGAACAATTTTTGGGTAGTAATTTTGACCAACTGTTATTAAACATTATCTGATCTTGTTTGTATTTAAATGAATCTACAAATATTATGTTTTAAAAATTAACTTGAAACTATTGTAATATGTTTTGTTTATTAAAAACAAATGTGTGCTTAAAAATTTATGTTTTATGGTACTGTTCTGTACTGTCTTAATACTTAACATAAATGTAATTCTAATTGGTAGCATCAAGTAGCTACGTCTATATGACAGCCTATAACCTCTTGGCACGACTTTCTCTCGACTTCGTTGAATCTTACATATCATGGTGAGGACATCGGCCGAATTATTTAGTTTTTTATATCTTTCTACTATGTCGTAATCCGACTTGATATCCGCCTAGTGTGATTATATTATTTCAATATGCTATTATTTGCTCACTGACACTAGTATCATAATGATTTTATGTCGTTCGCCTTTAAAACTATGGTTTAAATTATATGTATAAAGCGGTTTCCACCACGCAGTTTCACCTATTTGCTATGTAGAAGCAACCCAGTATATATCGAGGGATTTGGCTACATCTTCCACTGTAGAAATCTCTAAATCCAGCTCGTCCCTTTAGTGTACCGTCGTCGGTAGACTTGAGCGGGATGGAGAAGTACACATCTTTCGGCAGCACACAGCACTATCAAAAAGTTTATTATTTTTCTGTGTAACTAACTTTTGGTTCTGATTAGTTTACAAACTCTGCAAATTTTAAAATCGTAAACAAACTTTGTTAAAATATAACATTTAAAACGTAATTGCATTAATGTAATAATCGAGAATATCCTAGTTTATTAATGTGATTATGATAATCTTAAGCTATGTTGGGTTTTCTTCATTTATATGTCATGTCTACATACACAACATACTCAATGTGATAAGATTTTTATTATTGTTGTTGTTTCAACCAGAGTGGTAAAAGTAAATATTTTCCGAATTCTTATTAAATTTTCTTAACTAGACCTAACTCATTTAAAAGATTAAAATTCAGTTTCATACATTATCAAGCCCTCAGAAATTTCGTGGTTTGGCTTTAAGAGTTCGGTGGTCTCTAGTGGTATGCTGATGCTATTCTGTAGTTTAATTGGTCCAACTACTAGTCAATACCGATGTCTTGGTTATTCTTTAAACACCTGTATATCCTTCAATGTAAATGTGAAGTGTTGGGGATAGGAGGTTCAGCCCTTTTCTCTGGCATTTTGTAAGGAGCACTGGTAAACAACTGATATCCTTCTTAGAACTATTTTCCCCTTTTCATTGCTTTACTGGCCTGGGAGCTGTTGTGACCAGTTTTACCCTATTGGAAATACCCTTCCTGTCCTCCTAGGTTGGTTGGTAAATTTTGTGGAATTACCTAACACTCTATAGTACAAAATGGTAGTGGAACACGGTTGTTGATTAGTGTTTCTTTTTGCAAATGCTGTTGCATGTTATGTTGCTTTTATATTTGCTTTGGGGTTATTTTGGTACATGGGTGTTGTTCACTAAGCACCGCACTATCGGTTTTTGCTAAGGTTAATCTAAGGTTTTTGTCATGTGTGTGTTTTGTATTTTCTTGTGGGAACACAATTATTCCCTGTTTGCCTCTGATACCTAATCATGACAACCATAGTACCTGAATTTCTGCGAAAAGATGAGTGCCAAAATCAGTGTTTTATCAGAGGTTCACACACACATGAATATACTTCTGTTTCTTACAAAAGCACCGTGTTTGCAGCTTTACTTATTCACAAGCCCATTGATTTTGGAGTCCATTGATGTTGACTAGGAATGTAAAAATTGTATTTCTAAGATAATAATTTTATAAGAGATTTTTGATAATCTTGAGGAGGATCCTAATTCACCCACTAACCTAGGCTTAAAAATAGGTTAGCCCGCCTTAAGAGGCATGTAGAAATTATTTTGTATAAGTTTTAACCAAAATGTTCAGAATCCCACATTCAATCCCTGGAAAACATTATCGCTCGAATTCAAGGTATGTTTGAGGCCTTCAGAAAACTTGAAGCTCAATATTTTCAGCCTCATACCACTACAGTGAAAACTTTTCAGACTTTAATGCTTACTTACCACTTTCCTACCTTAAGGTCAACGCACCAACCTGTACAAACCCACTTTCTCAACCTACACAGTATAACCTAGGATGGTAACCCACCTGGGGCGACTACAACCCTCTTCTAACCTATTTCACTGTCTCACCAGGCCATACCTATGCTTACGCCATCGTCTCCACATACTAATGTTGTTTTTGTGACTAATTCAAACATGCAACCTACGTATTACCAACTACCCCTAACATAGTTTCACTGGTCTTTGGTAAAATTACTCATCCACTTGAAAGAGTGGTGCATGATTTACCAGCAACTAATTGTTTGCATGCACCGAAATTTTTAGAATTTTTAAAGAACACTGTGAAGATTCAACACAGCGAAACTGTGCCAGAAACACAACTTCTGAAGTTAAACAACGTATCCACTAAAGGTCCACTCAGTGAAAGAACCAGATTAGCCATTTCACAACATTTTTATTTTGATGCATACCATGCTGATATACTGAATATTTTTATTCTTACCAGACTTCTAACCCGACTGCAACTTACGATGTTCAATCGTCTGCAGGAACATAACGAATTCCCTTCAGTCTTTGCGAGTAGCATTAGAGAGGCTGCTATTGTTTTGCGGTTGACATTACCTAAAAGTGAACTTGTCAACACTATTATGGAGGGATTAGCACCTCAAGAATGCTCTAGTTTGGTTTTTAGTTACTAAACCCACTTCTTTTGCAGAATTAGACATGGCATGTATACATTCTCAAAAAATTCGCTATGCTGATCAGAAATGTGAAAATATATTTCGCTAGTACGAACCTACCAAAACTTTTACTATCATAAAAAAGGCACCCACTTATCCTAACCTTAGTCATGTTGCTGGAAATCAAACGGCCAAATTAAAAAAAAACCTACCAAGCACACTCAATCTAGCCTTAAACAAAAACCTATCGTCACTTGTTTTTATTGCAAAAAACCTGGTCATGTATTTTCAGATTGTTTCGAGTTAAATGCAAAAACAATGGCCACAGCGAAGAAATGTGAGCAATCCTCTACGAAATCAAGGCAGTCGTGTCAAGACTCAATACAATGCTGACATATTAAAGTCTGTGAACCTTTGCCATCAATTTCAATATATTCTTAGTTCTCATAAATATCGTGACAAGAAAAGACATTTTAGCATTTGCCATGTAAATTTTCCAGATGTTAGGGGCATTCAGTAATTTCCAACCCCTCGTGTTGATGCTATTTTAAGACCATTTACTATTAATACAATTGTTGACTCTGGAGCAGCACATTCTATTATTTCGGAAAAACTTTTTAAAAATTGAGATTATATAAGCTGACGAAGTCTGTTGAACCTTGTGATATTCATTCAGTGTTACACAGCATCCAGAAAAGGTTTACCTAGATCTTGATGTGTTAAATTTAAGATAAAAATTGGACATTTTATGTGGAAGCACAAGGTCTTGTGTCTAAAAATCTTTGTTTTTATAATTTATATTAGTTGCTGACTTTATGAAATTCATGCTTGTACTAGATATTAAAGACCAAAATAATATTTTTTTAAATTTCCTCCTAACGACAAAATTTTTTCTCTGACTGTAAACTTAATCAAATCATATCTTCTGAAATAAAGGCTCAGTCAAAAGTAATTGCTGATCCTTTTGCACATTTTGACAAGTTACAATGGTCAACAATTAAAACTTTTTGTGAACAATTTACGGAGGTTCCCACTTTTAAATTAGCCCTAACTGATTTGTTATAGTATGATATAAACATAATTGATAACGAATATGTTAATAGCCATCCGTCTAAACTAGCACCTCCTAAAATGAAAATTTTGAGAAATCAAGTACAGGAATTGTTAGATAAAGGTGTAATTGAACAATACACCTCACAATATGCCAGTCTAGTCTTTTTAATGCAATTGGAAACACTTAAAGGTTGTGGATTTTCGCAAAATTTATCAAAGTATTGAAATCGAATCTGTTCATCTTTCTTATTTCATTCTGCTTTTTTAATTGGTCTGAAAAATTAAAGTATTTTACTACTATTGATCTCAATGCTGCTTATCATTAAATTTCCCTATCAAAACAGTCTAAGCCTATTACTAGCTTTTGTGTTCCGTGGAATCTTTACCAATATACTCGTGTATTTTGGCTACTGGTGCTTAGGTACTTACTCGTCTATTGGATAGAATTTTTCATTACAACAAATTGAAATATGTTTACAACTATTTTGATCACCTCATGACATATTCTGTGGCTTTTGAGCAGCATTTGGAGAATCATAAAGAAGTTTTATTGCACATAGTAAAGGCAGGTCTTACTGTTAATCCCAATAAAGTTTGTTTACCTGTTCAAAAAATCTTCTTTCTCTGTCACAAAATTTCTTCAAATGTTATTTCTATTGATCTGGAGCATATCCTTGCCATTAGAGATTTTCGTCCACGCCATGATGCTAAAGGAATTGCTCGTTTCATGGGCATGGTTCAGCTCTTTGGTAAATTTATATCTAATCTTCCTGAAAAATCAGAACCTCTGAACCGTTTGTGTAAGGAATCTGTCGAATTTGAGTGAAGTGAAGATCAACAGTAGGCATTTGACATTTGAAAATATTATATAGTTTATCTTCCTGTTTTGCGCAGGCCTGATTTTTCTAAAGAATTTATTTTCATACTGATGCTTATAGTTTGGCATTAGGAGCAGTCTTACCTCAAGAATTTGGAGGCGTGAGGCAGCTTATTGCATTAGCTTCACGATAACTTGCGCCACAAGAAAGAAAATATTCAAATATTTATCAATTAGAACGTTTGGCTGTAGTACTTAGCATCGAGAAATTTCGACAGTATCTTTAACATAGATAATTCATTCTCGAAACAGAGAGTGAAGCTTCGTAGTGGCTTTTGCTCATCTACGACAACTAGGCAAAATTGACCACTGGATTGTCAGAATTTCTTCACTAAAATATAGAGTACAGCACATTAGTTGAAATATGGTTTCTGACACTCTGTCATGTATGTTTGACACATGCAAATTTTCTGACGAGCCAGAAAATATTCCGAATTGCAATTTGCTTTCGGATTTTCTATTGGCATTTACTAATTTACAAGAGCATCAAGAAAAGGATGACGAATCAAATCAGATTATTTCAAAGTTAACATCTGGAATTGAACATAAACCTTATGTTTTATCTAAATGTATTCGATGTTCCATGTCTCGTTATAATAATAAAATATGTGCTGTGCTACCCATTCACTTGAAACCTGTGGTATTTGATTGTTTTCATTTCACAAAACCATTCAGGCTATTAGAGAACACTTCATTTGGAAAGGAATGAATGCCGAATTTGCAGAGCGAGAGTAAAACTTTGTAAATTCTGTGCTTTAAGTAAACCTACTCAGAACACACATTTAGGATTTCTGGCTTCTGATGTTGCATCCAAGCTTATGGAAAAACTTTTCGTTGATTTTGTTGTCCCTTCCTAAGAAACAATAGGTGTAATCACACCTGTTAGTGTGGTGCATTTGCTAAATTCGTTTGGATAATACATTTGAAAAAGTTTTAATCCTATTCGACTTCAAGCCAGACATTACAAACATTTTATGTTCCTTCTTCTATTGTTTCTGATCACGGCTTCCAATTCACCTCAAGGAATTTTCGGAACATGTGTTTTCTTATGGCATCCGCCATATCACCCTGTCTCCTTACAACCTGCCACCCTCGCATGAGGAGCATTTCAACCGAAACATCCATTCTGCACTCATTGCTTTCCATCCGATGGAGCAAAGTAGTTGGGACAGTAATCTTTCTTGACTTCAAATTGCTTTTAATTATGCCACTCATGAATAACACAAAACTAGTCCTTACAAACATATTATCACATATGCTCCAAATAATCATTTGTCAAATTTATGGAGTTTAAATTATTTGATGCCGGATGATCCTAGGGACATGCGACAAGTTTGAGCAGCAGCCCTTAGGAATTTAAAACATGCTCATGTCAAAAGCAGAGCCAAATACAACAAACACCGAGTTGACAACCCGTTTAAAGTAGGCGATCTTGTCTTTTGAAAAGGCCACATTATCAGCAAAGCTACTGATAAGAACATGGGAAATTTTTCTTACAGTTGGTTTGGTCCTTACTAGATCCAGAGTTTCCTTACTCCTGTGACTGCTAGTCTTGTTGACCCTGAAACGGGTCATTACATAACTAGAGCCCAAATCTTCAACCTGAAGAGGTATTATTCTTAATGTTTTCCATTGTTTAGGAGCTGCAGATTCTAACTGTGTATTGTGTGTATTTGTTGTTTTTCTAGCTAACTACCAGCATTGTCTTCATTTTTACGACCTCGAAATTTTACAGTGGTCTGATCACCCTCCTGTATTTGTTCTTATGTCTTCTCATTCGTGTGCGCACACCATAAATAATTGAAAGAAAAACCGTCATACAAGCTTAAATAAATTTTATACTAAATGAATTCTACTGCTAGATATAAATGGTGCTAGGTTAAATACAAGTTTATTGGGTTATATAATATTTCCTTTTGGGTAAATATAGATATCATTAATTTATTCTAGTTTGATTCTGATTGCTGCGGTTAAATATTCTTGGTGCATTTTGGATATTGTGTCATTAATTTTTATGGGATTTTTTCTTCTTTTTGGTTGCTGTTTAGTAACTTATTCTAAGAGATGTGTTCAGTTCCCTTATTTTGTGATTTTAGGCAACGCTAGTAGTTTAGAACATTTGTCCTTGAACAATTCTGGACGCTAATGATTTTTACATTAATGTCGTTATGATATTCTTCATTCTTTTAATCTGCCATGTAGTGTACCGTGTTGTTTGTTTTAGTGTGGCTCTCCTGTCCTGTTGTGATATTGAGACATGGTTACCATGTTATTTTTCTTCGTGCTCTTGATTTTGAGCAGTGATGTATCGTCGACAGTCACTATTATACCTTTGGACTCTGGCATCGTTTTCGAGAGAGATAATGACCCTTTGTTTTCTGAAAAATTTTACTCGGTAGTTCTCAATTTTGATTTGCATGCTCTGAATGAAGAGTGTAACCAACTAAAGACTTTGTTAACTACAGTTGTATCGGTGCATGAGAATGAGGGAAGACATCTCTATATAAACACTTATTTTGATATAAATTTCAATTTCACAGTATATGAATGGAAATAGAGCTTTATTGCATTTAAATCTGAAATTGATACTTTGACCTGTTTTACCGACACGATAAAAACATGATTTAATTGATTTTGGAGGCAAAATTCTTAAAACTCTTTTTGCCACTTTGAATAACGAAGAGTTAATACTTTGGAATATCGTGTAAATTCTATCGAAAATACTGAAGATGAAATTTCTACAAATGTGCTTAGTAAAATTCTATTGATAAAAAAACTCTTTGTACATAAAAAAATTGTCAGTTAATTTTGCATCGTTATATTACTTTCTATGCTAACATAAGTCCGTTCCTACATGAAACTGTTGAAAAAATTTTAACCTAAATTTAGGAATGGTTTGAATGCTATGCTGTTGCGTAATTGCGAGACTCTTTCAAATGCTAGATTAGGAATTTTTTATGTGCGAAACGCTATAGAATGTTGTGTACTTGGAAAATGAAGTACTACTTTGCTAAATGATCTATCATTTATGAATATCTTAAAAATATTTAACAACTTGTAACTTTACCTCTACTCATTACTTCTGTGATCCCAAAAAAATCTGTAAATTTCTTATGGATATTCAACTGTTTAGGCGATTGTTTATAATTCTTCTCTTAACGTTGCTGTTAGTATTCCCTTAGCCAATAAGGATAGCTTGTTTGAGATGTATCATACCTTTCCGTTTCCCCCTTTCTGGCTCCTAACGCGAGCAGGTATGTAACTCTCAGTGTTAAAGAGTATTAAATTGAAAGTTTAGATAGAAAACATTTGGCTACTGTTGATCCTAAATCATTATCTGATTGCAAAACTCACGGTATTATCTTGGGTCCTGCTTCATTTTAATTTTTTGATAAACATATTGATAATTGTGTATTTAATATTTTCTCTGGAAAAAACTTACTTTAAATTTTGTGAAAAAGTGCCAGTAACTGTAATTATGATTCTATCCCTCAATTTGTAGGAGAACACCACTAATTGAGTAAACTAGCATAGATTCACGTGGAAAGTGGTTTTGAGCAGGCAAAGTTGTGCACAGGTGAAATTCTAAACTTTCATTCATGGTGGTTCAGTTTCGAATCCTTGTCTGACCATCCGTGCCGCTACCTTTACATGTCCTGAGAGCCTGGATATACTGGTTTAATATCTAATGACACGTCGTTAATTTTTTAGATCTGTTTCAAAATTTCATAAATTGGATACACATTCACTCGGTGGGATATTACCTGCACACGGTACTAGGATAAAATACCCTGCCTGTGTGTATTCAGTAATTTATCGCGGGCCGATTCAGTCCTCGTGGTTTTGGGGGAATACAGAACGACACCATATTCATAATGTATTCGTTTCCTTTCACAGCAGTTAGACACTGCGAGTATTTTCAAGACATGCCACTGTCCAGCGAAAGCAGCACATCCTAGACAAAATATACGATTATTTTCGTAGTTCAAGGTTATTTAGTAAGTTATATTGTTGAAACCAACTTTATATTAAAATAGTTTTAGTGTCTAGTGGTGACATGCTTTTCATTTTGTTAATGTTTAAACTTTCACTAAAAAAGCAAATTATGTATTTTTGTTAAAATAAAACTTCCGATGGGAAAAATATTTATAAGTTTAAACTGCCTAATTCTAAATATATTTATAACAACATTACATAAATGCATACTTTATCTTGCAAAAAAATTATTGCGAAGTGTTACTAAGGAAATGAGAACTCATGGGTCTACTATTGAAATCAACTAATTTAAAAATTATTTTCTAAATTTTTAAAAAACTAATGTATATAATAGGCAAATGAAATATTTCGTGGTTTAATGCTAGGGCTTCCTCTTTCATTTGATTCTTGAATTATTTAAATCGGTCAATTACATCTCACGATATAATTTTAGGAACCTGACGTGGTGTTCTCGTGTACTACAGGTTGCAGAGTATCCGGGATTCCAGCTCGGACTCAACCTTAAGCGGTACGGAAAGATTTGGTATCTCACAGACGACTAGAATACTCAATAGCCTATCAAATCTGAACTACTATTCAAAATTCGATGATATATTTTGTCCGAGTTAGATATTTTATCAGTGGATGTTTACTTATATAGCACAATGCAGTTGAATTAATTACTTATTTTGAATAATTAAACTTTTTAATTGGATGCTAAATAAGCATTATATTTAAATAAGTAAATTTCCTCATCAATAGACTGAAATATATAAGAAAAGTCATACTACATCTACAAAAAAGTAGCATTCTCTACTACTATATACACTTCTTAGAAAAATAAATGCTCGAAACTACAAAATCAAAAAAAAAAAAAAAATGGAAAACAGTATATTTTTTAAAATTTTTATAGTATAATATCTAGGCCAATATAGTAGCAGAATTACAAAAATACTCGCGCTTTGATTTGAAAATAATTTTGCTATCCGAAATTCTTTGCTCGAGAGGTTTACATAATGGGAGCTTTGACTTAGATGTAGAAAAATAGCCAGTGGGTTTCAAGAGCGTGAAATTACTAGCGTATATATTAAATAACTTATTTACGTTGATAACGATGCAGAATTTTTACCTTTGCCCGACACTGGTAATCACAGGAATCTGTGATATTCCGCATTGTACTCTATATGGTGTCTCTCACAGAATGTTTTTATTTTATATAACGTAATGTTTTCTTTCAATGTTATTTAAAAATCTAATATTTATGTGATGTCTGTTTGCCGAAACTGTAGTTTAACTTCATTTATTTCTTTAATATTTTATTTTCCTTATGCCAAGCCACAGATAGAAGTGTAATATTTTTTAATATATTGTCTTAATGTGTGAGTGCTATCAACAGTCTTTGTTCGATATTCAGTGACCACAAACTTTAGTCTCTGTGGAAAAGAGAGAAAGTATACTATGGAATTCATGGTTACTATAATTGAAGAGAGCTGTTTTGTTTTATAGTGTTCAGTTATGGCAAGGCATGGTATACGAATTAGTTGCGAAACAGATGTTTTCCTCTGGAATCCTGTATCCATGTGTTAGAAGAAGGCTGTTTTACCAGGAGAGCTACTTCAGT